>JAJIBD010002327.1:0-121587 GCA_021461705.1 Cryptotis parvus
GCTAACAGGAATTACTTTACTTACTCCAAGTTTACCAATTTCCAATCAGTTGCAAGGTGTTTCTAATGATACTAGAAATTATAAACCCATTCCCAAATGCCAGTGGCTGTAGTTATCCCTTATCCCCAACCTTTTCAGATTGCATGGGAGGATCTGTAGATTGTTCCAATGGGTGGTGCCTCTCTCCTAAAATGAAAGGTTGGAATGGCACCAACCTAAAGAATGGTTCACCATTGACTGCATGGTTATTGTGGAACTCGGCCGAGGTTATATGGATTTATCACCTTTTGTAGTAATGAGGTCTTCTAATTATTCATTGTGGAATCGTCTGCCACTTTATAATAGTACTAAAAATAGGTATAGGACTACATTTCACTCCATGTGGCATAATGATAGCAGATTTTCTGCTGGTATGGTGTGCTTGCAATCCCCTTATATGTTTTTATTGTTTAATAGTTCTAGTAATTGTAATAATAAAAATATAAGTTGTTTGCTTTCCCAGTGTTGGAAAAGGGTTCATGATAATGCTTTGATAGTGCGTTTACTATGTTTGTTCCAATTCCAGTAGTAGCAGATCCCAATGAATTTCCAATGGTTAATCTGTTTAGGTTTAAAAGGGATTTTGGAATTACAGCGGCCATTGTGGCTGCAGTGGCCGATCAGCCACAGCCACTGTTACAGCTGCGGTTGCCATGGCCAATCAGGTACAAACAGTAAATACCATTAATCAGGTGGTTGAGCAAACCTCACAGGCCTTATCTGTGCAAGAAGGAATAAATAAGCATTTGGCTTCTGGAATTTTATTGCTTAATAAGAGAGTTGATTTATTGCAAGCTGTATAAGTAGTTTGTTTGATGTAGTGAGTTTAAGTTGTGTTCAAGAACCCCAGCAATGTGTATTACCCCTTATTTAGCTAATGTTAATGCTTCGTATATTATGAAGTCAGTTTCTTGCTGGGAAACTGGAGTAGGGATTTGGAAATAATGATGAATAATTTTACCAAGTTTATTGTAAAATTGAATAATACTAGGGCTGAAATGACTACGTTGGGTGAACTTTTCGGATTGGATGGTGCGAACGTTCACTTATCTCAAGGAGTGGGTGGGCGTTGGGCTGTTTGGCATGATCCTCGTGGCAGGTATTTTTTCTGTCTTTTTCCTGTTATGCAAAATGCGTAAAAGCTTACCTACGAGAGAAAGTGGCGCTTGTTCAGGCCCTCGCAGCTCTGGAGACGGAGCTTCCCCAGAAGCTTGGATTGCTGTGCTTCGAGAGGCGTAATGGCCTGCCCTTGCACTCCATGCAGCTAAACTCATTGCACGCGAGAGGAGACACTCGATAGCCTTAGCTAGCATTGCCATCGCACCCCAAGAGTGGCGATGCCAACATTGCACTGGGAGTGGAATGCTTGCAGCACCTAAAAGCTTTCCATTGCTTTTGTTAACAAAAGGGGAATTGTTGAGAGCTGCCGCCATTACAAGATGGCGCCCATATCCGAGCCGTTGAAGTGGTAAAATAAGCCGCTGATACATTGTTGCATAACAGGTTATGTAACTATGTAGCGGATGGATCTGCCCTACCGCTCAGCAACTGCCGTGTCCTATCAGTAAGTGACACGCGGAAAAAAAAAAAAGTGTTACTGTTACCGTTTTGGTATAACCGTTGATTCCTAATGTATATAAGTGTATGCATTTGGTTCCGTTTTGCCCTCTCTGCCTGACATCTATCACTAAAAGCTGCACCCCTAATAAAACTGTGTGAAGGAAGAAATCCTTGCTTGTGTGGTGATTCTCTTCGCTGGCCGAAGGCTCGCCGCATACATGTAATTACATTTATTTCTTTTATACATTTTTATTTATAATATTTGTTTTTCCACATAAATTTTGAATACATGATTTCAGATAAATGCTATTTTTATCTTAATAATACCTTTAGGAGATAATGAACAGGGTATAAAAGCGCATGACAATCAGATAATCAATATAATCTTAGAATCTATTTCACAACAAGTCCAATGGTCCATCTATTTATTGGTGGCTACTTTCTAATTTTCATGTTGTGTAATTCAAATAGATATGCTTCATCATGAAGAGTTCCAATTTTTTATATTAAACTTCAGTGTGAGAGTTAATATGATAGTAAGGCTTAGTGGAAGTGACTAGCATTGCTTCCACTAGTCAGATGGTCAATTAAAAGCAATCACACAGTGCTACATTAAAGACTTGAAAGACACACTCTTGAATTGTCTGACAGAACCATTCATGTTAGCTGCTTGTCCTGTGTGGAAGACAGAT
This sequence comes from Cryptotis parvus, assembly GCA_021461705.1. Taxonomy (NCBI): domain Eukaryota; kingdom Metazoa; phylum Chordata; class Mammalia; order Eulipotyphla; family Soricidae; genus Cryptotis; species Cryptotis parvus. Next base: position 2,292 of record JAJIBD010002327.1, read on the forward strand.
CAATCTTGGAGAATAATGATGGGATGTTAGAAGTTTAGCCAGATAGTGTCTCTAATTGAGGGTGTTAAACCAAAATCTTGTTGCTGTTGTTACTTGTTGTTTGGGGCAATCTGGCTATAATCAAGGATCACTACTGGAATACACAAAATTTGATTATGAGCAATGCAACAACTTACCTCAGACTATTAGATCTCTGGAATATAGTAGATATGGTTTAATTGCATGGATCCATCAATACATTCTTGACAATTTATCTAGAAAATGCTATTATATATAATATTTATCCCAAATGATAAAGATCATTTGAATTAGTTTGTTTTTAAATGTCATATATACCAATAAACATTAATAGTATTATATCAAATATATGAATTCTGTGTCATTATTTTCCCAGTTATGTTGACCACATTTCCAATTGTTATCATATATTTCCTCTACTTTTTATGATATTTGACTTATTGGATTTTTGTGAGCAAGTATAAACTTTATAAACTTATTGATGAAATATTTGGATAACAGTTGAGATTTTTCATCAAAGCAGTCTCAAGTGACATGAATGGGACATAACAACACACTTAAAGTTGAAGTGAAACTGTCTGATTTGACTTCTATACAAACAAGCCAGGTGCAGTGTCAGGTGAGTATCCGAATTTTTGGAGACATACACTTCTAATTTCAATATGTTACTCTGACCCATTTTCTGAATGAATCCAAAAGATTTGTTTTGGGTAGTGTCAGAGTTGATATGCCAAATACCATAATATACCTCATTCCCATAACCCTATGGAATGGTTTGAGGCTCATAGTTCCTAGAGCAAGCAGATGCCCTTGGGCTCTACTAGCATGAGACAGGACATATGGAGGTGTTACTGGTGCCCACTCAAGCAAATCGATGATGAAAGGGAAGACAGTGATACAGTGATACAGTGTCAGAGTAACAGAAATTTGAATTGAAATTCTTTGTCCTTTTCTCATCTGAGTCATATAAAAGAGTAAAGGCAATCTGAAGTGGCAGTGACAGGTAAATACGTATAAAACAAGTGTCATCTTGGATACAACTCTATAGGTGATTATACTGAAGACCTTTAGCACTTAAAGGCTTCCGGCCTTTCTTTTGAAAATAGGTGTTTCTTTCAGAACATTGCTGACCTGGGAGTGGACCTTAGTAGAGTCTGAGGAAATAATCATGCCAGCAAGTTACCTGAAATCTGAACTAACCATCATGACTTTGACGTTATCTGACCCAATATCTGATGTTTGGAATGAACAGAAGCATTTCATCTCACTAAGAAGTGGTCTGTGTTTAGTACCAAATGCCACCAGATTACTAAGAGCTCTTCTGAATCAGTAGTGAGAGAAGAGATTAATCATGTTAAATGCCTGGTTAGTATGCCTGATCCAGAGATTCAGAGACTGGGGTAGAGCTACTACCAGCTCTCCCTGCGCCTACTTGATCATGAGGCACCCAGGAGGGTAGGCAACTTCTAACTCTGGCCCACCATCCCAGCAGAAATTCGCAAGAAGCCAGAGGATCCCCCACACCATGAGGGGATGTAATTTTCAACATCCGGACTCCATAGCTCATCAGAGCTCCACCCAGCAGAACAGCTGATCTTTCCCTGTCTCTTGATAAATTATGAGATTGTTCATCAATACATGAATGAGATAAGAGGGTATTAGAAGTGTATCCCACCTGCACAGCAGAGCCTGGTAAGCTACCCCTGTCATATTTGATATGCCAAAAAACAGTAACATTTATAGACCTCATTCCCATGACCTGAAGGAATGGTTTGAGGCTCTTTATGTTCCTGGAGTGAGAGATGCCCTTGGGCTACACTAGCATGTGACAGAATGTATGGAGATGTTACTGGTGCCCACTAGAGCAAATTGATGAAGAATGGGAAGACAAGTGATACAAGTGAAGTATTTCTGTTTGGATAATAATAACATTGAATGTATTCAATAAATGAAGCTATTTCATTTCATTTGAATTCAGTAAAATCTTGGAAAAAAAGTTTTCTATCTTTATTTGTGGATTTATTATATTTGTATTAGTTAGATGGGGAGAACAATGCAAAACACATAAAACTATAGAGAGAAATATTTGCTCTTCGAACTCTGCTTCTCCCTTTAACATGCATCTCACTTATTTGCTTCTTTTCTTGAATATCTCCACACCGGAGAAGTGAATGTTCTCTTTTATCTCTTGAACACACTCTCCCATCACATTTTTCTAAATTAGTTTCAATTCAAATTATTTTATTTCACATATCTCTATCTATCACTGTATTGCTGTATCACTGTCTTCCCGTTCATCATCGATTTGCTCGAGCGGACACCAGTAACATCTCCCTATGTCCTGTCTCATGCTAGTAGAGCCCAAGGGCATCTGCTTGCTCCAGGATTATAAAGAGCCTCAAAGCATTCCATCAGGTCATGGAAATGAGGTCTATAATTGTTACTGGTATTTGGCATATTAAATTGACACAGGTAGCTTGCCAGGCTCTGCCATGCGGATGGCATACTCTTGTAGTCACCTCTGATCTTGAGCATTTACTGATGAACTGTGCGGCCGCTTGCAGCTGCATGGAGCCAGGCTGTTATAGGCTCTTCTATCTCTATCAATACATGTAAAAATATTTAATATGTTCATTTTAAATATACATATTTAAAATATTTTAATATCTCTAGTTTAGAGTCTATGCATAGATACATAGATAAGTGACAGCACAACTGTATCACTGTTTTCCTGTTCATCATCGATTTGCTCGAGCTGGCACCAGTAACATCTCCATATGTCCTGTCTCATGCTAGTAGAGCCCAAGGGCACCTGCTTGCTCCAGGAACATAAAGAGCCTCAAACCATTCCATCAGATCATGGGAATGAGGTCTATAATTGTTACTGGTATTTGGCATATCAAATATGACTCTGGTAGCTTGCCAGGCCCTGCCGTGTGGGTAGCAAGATTTTAGCAACGGGGGAAAGCTGGTATCTGCTCTGCCGGGTGTATCTGCAGAGCACAACAGAATATAATTAAAAATGAAAAGACTTTAGGGGCTTAGAGGGATAGTATATTGGGTAGGACAATTAACCTCTCTGTGGCTGACATGGGTTTTATAGCTGGCATCCAATGTGGTCCCTAACCACCCCTCCCAGGAATGATCCCTGAGCACCCCTGGGTGTAACTCCAAGCCAGACAGAGAGAGAGAGAGAGAGAGAGAGAGAGAGAGAGAGAGAGAGAGAGAGAGAGAAAGAGAGAGATGGCTTTAAAAAATTCTATTGTATTTTAATGTTCTCCATTTTGTATGTTGTAATTATGATAATGAAATTGTTACTATGGATTTAAATGTGAGCATAATAAAGCAGGGGGAAACAGCACACAAGACTCAACAAGGACACTATCTCTATTAAAGTAAAAAATTATGCCTGAAGTAGTTAGGAAACAATGAATAGTTCAAGGCAACATTAAATTAAAAATATTTAAAGAGAGAATGTTAATTGTATGTCTCTTTTCCATGTGTCCTTGAACAAATCACTTAATTATTCTGTTTCACACTTTTGTGTGTTAATTGAGAAAAAAAGAAATTCATTTTAGTGAATTTAAGTAACTATAATATCAATTTTTATGAAACTTTTATCTAATAAAATATAAAGTGCTATCTTGTGGCAAAAAATAGATATCATACTTAGTAACTAATTGCAGCTCTGCCTTGAATCTCAATATCATCACTTGGCAATCAGTTATAAAATTCACACCAAGCGCTGACAATTTTAATGAAATCAATAATTGAAGTGTACTTCCATTACAATTCACCTGTTTCATATGTTAAAATTGATTTTTCTAAAAACACTCTTTGTGATCTACATTTATCAGATTATCATAAACAGTACAGTGTTTTCATAAACTCTATTCTCTTTAAAATTTTGCATCTTTCTTTAGTCTCAAAATTTCAGCTCTGTATAGAAAGTACGCTAAAAACCATGAAGAATAACTTTACTTTATTATATTCATTTATTTATTTTGCTTTTTGGGTCACATCTGGCGACGCTCAGGGGTTACTCCTGGCTCTGCACTCAGGAATTACTTCTGGCAGCGCTCAGGGGACCATATGGGATGCCAGGAATTGAACCCAGGCCAGCATAGGTCGGTCGCATGCAAGGCAAACACCCTACCCGCTGGACTATCGCTTCGGCCTCCACAACTTTAAATTTTCTTTACACACAAGGTTGAAATATATAAGTTCCTTGGAATGCCATATACTCACTATTTTGGTCGGGGCTTACTTCTCATTTGAAATAAAGCAAGAGTCAATTCAATAATATAAAATCTTCTGATGACAGTTTAAAACTGAACCTTTACTTAGGTATTACTAGAGCTAATTAGATTAGCACCCAACCTCTATACATCAGGAATTGGTTATAGAGAAAAGACAAACACATAAGGGAGAAACAAACACTTGGACTGTCCAAACCTGGGTGTCTTGGGCAATCATCAATGCTCTCACATTTTTTCATTTATTCAATGCAATATTGCTCCTTTACCAATCAGTTGAACTTCCAACAGTCAGTGAACGTATCCACAGTCAGAAGCACGTGAAGGTCAGAGGCTGGGTATTTAAAGTAGCTATCAGAAGGCATGCTTGAAATAAAAATTCATGTTGCCTATTCTACATCTAAAGGACTCTAATCAGTCTTATTCCAAAATTTTCTGGTGCATTTTTGCAGCCAGCAGATATCTGCTACTTATTCTAATTGTTCTTGTTGCCTTACTCTTTCCTGGGTTCGTTTTTGGAAACCCTTTGAATTCTAAGACCTAAATGTTTTTACCTAGGGCCACATTCCATCCTTAAGGTTTTTGGTTAGAGAGATCAAATTCCCACAAATGTTATATATGTACATAATTTTATAAAATTTAATGATTCACAGATTAAACAATTATGGTTTTATATTATTTGAATTGACCTTAAATATTTTATTTTAATTAATATTCTAAAAATGAATTTAAAATGTGTTTGACTTTTATATAAAATTGTTTCTGAAGATAAAGAAAGCATGCAGGGGTTTGGAAATGGGCCTTACATGAGTCTGACTCCGGGTCAATCAGTGGGAATGATTGTAGAAATTGCATGAAGCTATGTGGGAATATGATAGGGACTTCTCAAAGAGTTAAGAACTGAGCTACCTTATTACTCAGCAATACCACTTCATCAGACAACCCAAGATCTGAGATACACAATACTGAAAAGATATCAGTGTTTCCTTCTTTACTTTAGCTATTTACAAGCCTTTCACTTTGAAGTATATGACCCACTTTATTACTTGTGATTGGAGACTTCAGTCCATTGATATTGAAGGTGATTAATAATATTGAGGACTTGCAATGAATGTTTTGTCTTTTGTTCCTACCTCTACTTCTTTACTTATTCAAATTTTGTGATTTATTTTTTGGTTTACACTTATTTTCTTCTAGAAGAAATTTTGCTGCTAGTCTTCTTGAAGTCTAGCAGCAAATGCCTTCAAGTTTGTTTGATTATAAATATCTAAATTTCTCCTAAGAGTATTGTAGGGTACAGTATTCTTGGAAAGTAGAGCATCTTACTTTGAGTACTTTAAATATATTGTCTCTTGTTGCAGGTCTCCTCTAAGAGCCTCTGCATCTGTTCTGGACTGCCTCCTGCAAATCACTTCGTAGATAGGGGGTACGGTGCCGGAAGCGAGTTCCCTTTTACCTCTGAAGCCAGCGGGGAATGGATGAAGACTCAGTATTAAGTTTTAAGTTTTAAGGTTAAAACTTACAGTTAAAACTTACAGTTTTAACCGATACAGTTTTAAGGTTTAGGTATACAAGTCAACAATAGAAAAAAAAACCGGTGCTTAGGATTCCCGACTAAAACCCTAGCCACCTGTAGGCCAAGATGGTGGCCACCACGTGTTAAGGCCCTGTAAAAGAGGAGTCAAAGACAAGACTCCCAAGATGAGGTGTGAGCCCCAAAAAGAGCTGAGAGAGCTGAGAGAGAGAGAGAGAGAGAGAGAGAGAGAGAGAGAGGAAGCAGGCTAGTTTAATACCCCTGCAATTTAGACCTCCCACTATTAGAAGCAGGAGTGGTCAAATGCCCTTAGGTAATTTCTCCCAGCACCTCACCTAGGCCCTATTATATGATAATGTTTTGAGCCAAGATCTGCCTGGAAATGCCTTTATAGGGTAGAGAAGGGGGTTTCTGAGATGGCATGTCTCTGTACCAAAGACTAATACTAATGCCAGTTAAATATTTCTCCAAGCCTTCACAAGAGTCTCGTCTACTTCACAGTAGTTTTGTATTTTAGTTGCCTTTGAGTAATCAGGGAGCCATGCTTGATTGCTTGGAGGCAAACAGCATTTCTCTCTGGTCTAATTACTTAGAGATCCAATGTGGCCAGGCAAATATGCTGGTAAGATCTAGCTAGTCCCACTATGATTGTGGTAGCGTGAGAGACTATTTATACTAGCCAGTACAGAATACATGGTCAGATAAACTGCCACATTTAGACTACCCCCTATCTACGAAGTGATTTGCAGGAGGCAGTCCAGAGAAGATGCAGAGGCTCTTAGAGGAGTCCTGCAACAGTACTCTATTTTTTTACTATATTTTTACTGAACACAGTTTAAGCCTCTTATACAATATTTGGGTGGAGGGGTACAAGCACAAATCACATGGCATTGGCAATCTCCTGGGCCATTGCAACAGAAACAATCACAGATTTAGCATTTGCAAGGTAACATTTGCAAGGTCACAATCATTGATTTACATATTCCTGTGATCAGAAGACAGGGCACATCCTGTCTCACCTAAGATGTAAATCATTTGCTTGTCAGTCTCCCCTTGGTTAAGCAAATATGCCTTTCATGTGGGTGTAAATTCTTGCCTGGAAGGGCCACTGCCCTGACAACAGGGCCCATCTAACCCTAACCCATCTCTGGGCCGGTCCCCCAGGGCCCTATGGTAGAAAGTGCCAGACCTCAAAACTCCCTGCTTGGAGCCCAACAGTCTCATATGCTGCCTTTAGAGTTTATGCTGAGAATGCTGCCAGTAGCCAGATGGAACACAGTCTTTGTTTTTTGTTTTGGAGGCCACTGCTCAGGGTTTGCTATTGTATTGTGCTTAGATCACGCATAGCAGTGCTGGGGCGAACATATGTAGTGTTTGAAATCAAGCAAGGTTGGGTCCTCGCAAGGGAAGTTCTGTAACTCCTGCAATGTTCTTGAAAAAGAACAAACTCCATTTTAACTTTCAAAAGGTTATTGTCCAAACACAAGAAACCAGGGATTTTAAGACACATCTTATTAAAAGTTTATAGTCGAATAATAGGATGTTGATTAGAAATTTAATCGTATGCTTTAACAAAACATTAATAAGTTCCAGCTACTTAGATAATTGAAACTACAAAACATATAACTTTATGTATTTGCTTTCACTAAAACCACTGACTCAACTGGGGCAATATATTGCATATACCTTAAGATAATTAAACATGTTATACCTACTGACATTCTGCAAAGAACTTCCATAAATATAAATATTTTTATTCAAAAGTGTCCCTTGAGGGGAGGGGGAAAGAAAAAAAAGTATCCCTTGATGACTATTACTTTATTATTTTCTTAGACAAAATAATTTTTGTTTTTGCTTTTGGGTCACACCCAGAGATGCTCAGGGGTTACTCCTGGCTCTGCATTCAGGAATTACTCCTGGTGGTACTTGGAGGACCATATGGGATGCCAGCTATCGAACCCGGGTCAGCCGTGTACAAGGCAAATGCCCTCCCTATTGTGTTATTGCTCCAGCCCTGACAAAATAATTTATTTTATTTACATGTTGGCATTTTAAGATATTTTCTTAATAAACACTGAAATATGGGATATAAAAATAAAAGCAATAATTATTTATGTAGTCACTGTCATGTGAAATAAATTTAAAATGAGCAACTGCACTAGTTATAACTTCTTGGGAAGCTTTAATTAAAAACTAGATTTCATGGAGTATAGCAAAAATGATTTTTTGACTTCACAAAATGAATGGTTGCCATAGTAACCTTGTTTCTCCAATGCATATACTGTATTTTCTCAAATAGAAATTTAGTGGCATAATTCAATTATATTATGTTATAGCACATTTTAAGTTATTGTAGGAATACATGCTTGATATTAATATAAAATACTCAATTTTTGAAATGTGAGGCTTTCTCATTCTTAAGATTGAATAAAAAAATAAAATTAAAAATTATTCTTCTTTGCCATTCAGGTCAAAAGTAATTAATTTTTCACCTAAACCTAAATTTATGAAAATAATAAGCAAATTTACTTAAATAAAATAAAGTTTAAATAATTAATATATTATTAATAACCTAAAAATTAAATGGTTGTATTGTGCCAACCCTTCGATTCCTAATAAATAATTGTTCTTTATTTTAATTCTACATATTTCTATCTACATTAAGCAGAATAGACTGAAATCTGTATGGTACATATTTTCTGTCAGAGTTCATTTTGCAAACATAAGCATTTCATTTTATTATTACTTCTTTAAAATATTTATTTTCATGTCAAAAACTGGACTTTGGCATAATTTGATATTAGTTCCCTAGTCAAAACTAGAAATAAAATTGAATTTATTTTCCCATCCCCTTTTCTGTTAGTATTGATGAAATAGTCAAAGTAATATTTCTCAAAAAATATACAACTTATATCTCTCATTCAATGTATTTCATAGCTTTGTTATTATGTCAATGTTTAAGAAAAGTATATTATATATACCGTGAAACAAAGATGTGAAACAAAGACTGAACATTTATAGTATTAGAAAGCTTGTATCTGTATCATGTAATCTGTATTTATAATAAAATAATTGTTATATTAAATATAACTTTGTAGATCCAAATCACTGTATCACTGTCTTCCGTTCATCATCAATTTACTGGAGCAGGCACCAGTAACATCTCCATACGTCCTGTCTCATCAAGTAGAGCCCAAGGGCACCTGCTTGCTCCAGGAACATAAGAGCCTCAAACCATTCCATCAGGTCATGGGAATGAGGTCTATAATTGTTACTGGTATTTTGCATAACAAATACGACATGGGTAGCTTGCCAGGCTCTGCAGTGCAGATAGCATATTCTTGTAGTCATCTCTAAATCCAGCATTTATTGATGAACCATGTGGCCAAAATGGGCCTTGCAAGGCGGGCTGTGATAGGCTGGTCTGCTGGGTGGAGTTCTGTCAAGGGGGAAGTCCGGATGTGTAAAATGGAAGCCCTCATGGAGTGGGGGGGTCATCTGGCTTGTTGTGAGGCTCTGCTGGGGTGGTGGGCCAGGGCTAGACCACGCCATCCCTCTCTGGCACTGGTGAGAGACTGGGCACAGGGAGAGCCAGTAACAGCTCTGCCCCATGTCTGTGAGTCTCCTCAAAGAATATATTCAGAGAAATCATGTTTAAATAATACTAAAATGTGGTATAATTTGTTGCCAAATTTGAATATTTATATATAAATATTTATTAGTTCTAATAAATATGTATTATTTATATAAACATACATACATTCTCACCCATGTTGTACATGGAGATGAAAATATACTGAATGTAATGATGTATGATGTATATATGTATATATAATGTACATATGTTATATAATATGCATTATATAATATACATTATATAATATATTTATGATATATGATTTGTGTATATACGTAAATATATATACACATACATATATTCACACAGTATCACCCTTGTGGTACACGGAGGGGAAAAGTAATTAGCATAATAATGTTTAGTTTTGGATTCCCCCTTACATTGTAGTTGCTATTATTGTGATACAAGATTTGTGCATGATTGAATATGGTACCCTCACTCCTGATTGTGGACACACCAAGGGTCACATTCATTTGATAAAACATGTATACATACTTTAGTGAGACCTGAGATAACTGTGGTGACTCATTTCACTTCTGGCTATAGCACTAGTATGTTTTAGTTATGATGCTCCCGAGGGGTTGCACACTGCATTTGTAGTGCTCACACACAGTTCTCACACACAACTGGCTATGTACTGAAGGTTTAATAGTCTGGTAGCCTGGGAGTTTCAGAGAGTAAAGTGCTTGGATTTCACTAAATACGTGAAGGTCAATAGAGGAGGAAATTGGGACCAGTGTTACTACAGTGGAGAGAGTGGTTGTCTTTCATTCAGCAGTCCAATCCTCCGTATCCCAGGAGGGATACGTGATCCCCTGAATACTTCCAGGAGTAATTCCTGAGCACAAAGTCAGAAATAACCCCTGAGTATCACCACATGTGACCCAAAAAGCAGAAAATAAAACCCAGGATGAAACTCCTAGTCTCATGTTGAATTTCAGGGATTTCCGCTCCAACTCCTGTATCATTTCTGAGCCCAATTATCAAAATGTTCTTTAGTTCATCAATATGCAAATAAAATAGTGTGTGTGTCGTGTGTGTGTGTATGTAGAGCTCAAAGACCATGAAAGTCCTATGCAGCAATACTTACGGTCCATTAGGTGCTAAGGATTAAAACTCTGAGCCTCACAAAGGCAAGATCATAGCCCCTATCTCTTAAGCCGCTCTTAAGCCACACTTCCACAGTCAAATTTTATTTTTAATAGATATAAATCACTTGTACCACTTGTCTTCCCTTGTTCATTGTTTGCTTGAGCGGGCAACAGTATCATCTCCATATGTCCTGTCACATGCTAGTGTAGCCCAAGGGCAACTGCTTGCTCCAGGAACAAAAAGAGCCTCAAACCTTTCCTTCAGGTAATGGGAATGAGATCTTAATTATTACTGGTTTTTGGCATATCAAATATGTCACAGGTAGCTTGCCAGACTCTGCCGTGCAGGTGGAATACTCTTGTAGTAGCCTCTCATCTTATACATGTATTGATGAACCGAGACAGGGAAAGATCTGCTTTCCTGCTGAGTGGAGCTCTGACGACCTGTGGAGTCCGGATGTTGACAATGGCGGCCCTCATGGTGTGGGGGTTCTTCTGGCTTCTTGCAAGGCTCTGCGTGGATGATGGGCCAGGGCTAGAACCTGCCTTCCCTCCTGGGTGCCTCATGATAGGCTGGGCACAGGTAGAGACGGTAGCAGCTCTACCCTGTGTCTCTGAGTCTATATTTATATAGATTTAAATATTTCATTTAATGATAAAAGTATCAGTGTATTTACCACATTGCCTTTCATAGGACTTAATATTTGTCATTTCTGCCCATGTTGAGTTTCATGGTTTCATGCATACGTCATAAATGAAAACGTTCTTTGGTAGACCAAATAATTGTGTCCCAAAAAGTCACTCACAAACTAATGCTGGAATTGTGGGTGCAAGTTTAAATTGCAAAAGAAATGGTTTTGCAGCTGCTTTAAAAATAATGATTGTGATAAAGCCATATTTTTTGGATTATCAGGTAAGCCCTGGTTATACTTGTGTACTTATTAGGAGAAAGGCAAAAGATCATTTGAGAGATAGAAGATAAGAAAACATTGTGGTCTGAGGCAGGATCAGGTGATATATGGTTTCCAGTCACACAATCGCGTAGCCAACAGAAGCCAGAAATGATAAGTTCTCCAGAGATAATTCTGCCTCCTGATACCATGATTACAAACTAATGGTGTGGATTTCAGAGTCCTAGTTTCCACAACAATGAGAAGATAATTCTTGTTGTTTCAGACCATTGAGTTCCTAATAATTCACTATAGCAAAGTAGAAAACTAGAACATTTGATGGCAAATATATAAATTTTCACCTTTGAAAAATAGACATCTGTCACTTTAGTTATAAATATTAGATCTTATTTAAATGCCAATGGAATTTTTTATTTATTTTTTTTAAATATATCAATATTACTAAGATTTCTCTCATTTTATTCTTCCTGTCACACAACCTGGTTGCAGTGTTTCATTTCTATTTTACACTAGCATTGAATTAATAACTTCTGGCACACTACATTTTTAATAAGAAAACAAACTCATAATATCATAACATGTAAATTTATTTTATAATACCCTCTAATTAAATACCTAAGATGTTTTTTGGCATTTCACATGTCGATCAGTTCATTTCATGTTCTCAAAATGAAGGTAGAATGTTTATAAATAAAATTTATTTAGAGGCAATTACAAAATATAGCATATATCTAAATATAATTCAGATATGCATTATTTGTCTTCATGTGTTGTATATAAAGTTCAACTGTAATCTATATCGATAATTAACTATTTAACTAAGATCCTATGTCACACATTTATTGTTATGGACATTGAAAGTATAATATAAATACCAAAGTATATTTCAAATACTTTATTTTATTACTATTCCATTGTTGTTGGCTGCCACACATAGTGACACTTGGGGTATGCAATACCTAGTATTATGCCCAGAAATGTGTAAGTGTAAGATATGCTTAGACTGCATCCATTCCCTTAGTTTTCAATAGGAATTATTTTCTCTAAATTTCTTGATTAATTTTAGAAGTTTCCAACTTTATTCCTCTATGTAAATGTGGGACTAATATATTCATTGATTTTATGGTTTATGTGAAAAATGTGTTTTATATAAGTGTTCATTAAAATGTCATTGAAATTTGCGTTAATTGGAACTCTAGCAAAAATGAAATTAGTTTGTATACTTTTTTTTGTAGTCTAACCACAACAGATGTTGAATAATAACTAAATGATTCTTTTTTTAGAAGACATTTACAAAAGAGAGGCAAAATTAAATGTCAAAACTATAAAACTATTTTCAGTACAGAGACATAAACCCCAAGACTAATTAAATTCAAGACGTCAGTCAGAGCAGATGTTATGTAAGTGCAACTTACAGTTTTTATCAAATATGATTAAAAAGCATAGAATTATGTATTTCCCCTTCATATTTTAAAGTGTCTTAGCTTCAGAGACTGTTTTATAATCTCTACGTTGAGAATATTCATACCTTGCAGCAAAAATTAAAATACAGCATAAAGCTGATATAAGAAAAATTAAATTTTCCTCAACAAAACGTTTTCTTAAAATAGTAAAATCACATTTATAGTGGCATTTATAAATAATTTTGTCTTTCTTGAAACTAAGGTATATATGATTCTATCATAAACTATAACAAAAACATGTCTTTGTTATAGTTTCTCTTTCTCTGTTTCTCTCTTGCTCGCTTTCCTAGGGCTTTGCAGATCTTATATCTAAAATGGGCAGCAGATTGGTTAATTCCTTGAGTATAATATAGATCACAACTAGAGAAAAATAAACACTCCTCAAGCAGTCAAGCTTACATTTGTTTTATAACCATCTGATTCAAGATTAGTACTCTACTGAGCTTTTGAAATTAGGGTGTCCCATATTCAGAGAATATGGGTTAATAAACTCATAAAATGTTTAAATTATGGATTTTAATCACATATTGGAATCATATAGTATAGTTTATGATGATTATGCCACATGTCAATTGTTTCTGATATTTAACTGTATAAAAGGTAAAAATGCATACAGCAATTATAGAAATAAATAAAGCTATTAAATATATAGTTCTCTTCTTTAGATATAATATTATTATTATTATTATTTTTTAGGATTTAAGGTTTATTTATTTTATTTGTTTGTTTGTTTTTTAACATTTTATTATACCACCGTGAGATATACAATTACAACGTTGTTCACGCTTGGAGGTTTCGGTCACACAGTGTTCCAGCACCCCGCCCTCCACCAGTGCCCATCACCCACCACCCATGTCCCCAATTCCCCTCCCCCCCCCCACGTCCTGCCTAAATGGCAGGTTCTTTATCTCCCCTTCTCCATCTCTCTGCCCTTCTCCTACACATTGTGGGTTGCACTACGCATACACTTAGAAGCCATCATTTGCATGTTTTTGTCTGTATTTAATGCTCAGTTCTATGTTGGTATCAGACCTTTTGACATTTATTCACACACGTTCCCTTCTCTATCTTACCTAACCTCTGACTCCCACGTGCTTGTGGCAATTACCACCTTTGGTAAGATCACCTGGTATATTTATGTCATGCAAATAAATGCAGTCATTCCATGTATCTCTCTTTTCTTCTGACTAATTTCACTCAACATGATTCTTTCCATGTCCATCCATTTATAGTCAAATTTCATAACTTCATTCTTCCTGACAGCTGCATAGTATTCCATTGTGTAGATGTACCACAGTTTCTTTATCCAGTCATCAGTTCTCGGGCATATTGGTTGTTTCCAGGTTCTGGCTCTTGTGAATAGTGCTGCTATGAAAATAAAAGTGCGGATTGTGTATCTTCTGTGTGTTTTGGCTTCCCAGGGTATATTCCCAGGAGTGGTATGGCTGGGTCAAAGGGGAGCTCAATTTCCAGTCTTTGGAGGAATGTCCATATTGTTTTCCAGAAAGGTTGTATGAGTCGACATTCCCACCAACAATGTAGATATAATATTATTTTGACAAATCAAATGCAATATATCCTATCTGGCAAGCTAAGTTCATATGAATACATAAAATCCAATATTCAATTATCCTAGTACCAGTTTTTTAAAAATATAATTATGCAACTCTACTTGAACCTCAGTTTTAATTACTTTGAATATTAGTGGCATGTTTTTGTGTATTAACTTACATTCTATATTTACAAATAATTGTTAATGTAGTATTACATCACTAATTCATTCATGTTTCAAATTGAAAACAGGTTCTTATTTTGATAATGTTTCAAAAACAAAATGAGAATAAATCACTTAAAAATAAAATATTTTTAAAATAAGTAAGGCAGATTATTCCAGATTGCTATATTTCATTACCATTTCCATCATATGTTCTTGGAAGTTCAGAAAACAGAAACATCTTATATCTAACTATTCTTATTGTCCCTTTATTCATTAAACAACTTAATGGATTGGTTTAGAAATGAAAACTATACTAATAAATAATAATAATATTGTTCTTTTTTTCTATCCTTTGAGTCTCACCCAGATTTTATTTTTAAGAAGTGTTATAATTCAACTAATATGGTTTCAATAGTGTTGGAATCTATAGAATTCAGGTCAAAGTTACTGAACACCACCAACACAATGTTCAAAATTGTCCACCACTAGACTTTTGTGACCTCAGTCTACTCATTTTTACTCCCACCTTTCCCTACCTGGGCCACTGTATATTGTTAGGCTTTACAATCCCAAAGTCAAAACACAGGCAGGTAGAGATAAGAGCTGTGAATTAGTAGATAGGAACTGTGGAAATAAAATCATGCATTTTGGGGCTGGAGCGATAGTCCAGCTGGTAGGGCATTTGCCTTGCACGAGGCCGGCCCATGCCAGCCAGGGTTCGATCCCTGGCATCCCCATATGGTCCACCGAGCACCGCCAGGAGTAATTTCTAATTGCAGAGCCAGGAGAAACCCCTGAGCATTGCCGGGTGTGACCTAAAAAAAAGCAAAAAAAAAATCATGCATTTTATCTCCATATTGCATTTATGAAATATTTCATTTCAGAAATGTTTTATTCCATTGCTCTGCCATATTCCATGTGCAAAATGGTTGCAAACCAGTTGTCAAGAAGTAGATATAATGTGCATTAATATAAGGAGCATTTACTAAATCAAAGTGTTCAAAACTTCCCTAAGGGGATGAGATCAAACTTACTCTTTGAGGTCAGGAGAAAGGTGTTCAGAGTCTAGTCCTGATTTGTGTTTGGGGATCACTCCTGTTCATGATCAGAGAATTATATTCCATGCTCTGGATCTAACTGGAGGTGGCCACATGCAACTTCAGCACTTTTCCTCCTATACTATCTCTCAGGCCATGAGATGAATGTTTTGAAAGGAGAGAAAACAGATGCCATGGAAAATGGACGGTGTAATGGTATCTAGCCAACAGAGACTCAAGTTCAAGGTGCTTGCCTTGCACGCGGTTGACCCAGGGTCCCCCAAATACTACCTGAAGTAGCCCTAGATCCTCCTGAGTTTTGCTAGGTATGTTCCTGGGGGGGACCAGAGCACAAAAAGGCCCAGAACAGCCTTGGAATTATACTGTCTTGCATATTGTCTGAGAATCACCAAAAGTGGCCCCATCTAATCTTTGCCTAGAGGCCTCCTTCCCTCAAAAAGACATCAAAGAAGCTTCTAAAGCAAAGCAGTATTCAGAATTTGGGACTATAACAAACACACCAATCTGAGAGTGTCAGAGATGTACTATGTTGTGGATTAGTGATCAAAAAGGAATATTGGACTTGTGTGAATTATTTCGGCCTCTACAGGAAGTATTCTTCAGTTTTACTTGGAACAACTGAAATTGAATTTATACAAAAAAGAAAATGTTATTAATGTAGCTCATATCTTATAAATTTTCTTTGTCATTTTTATATTTTATAATAATGTTCACTTATCTGACACATTCAATATGTAGAAATTGTTGGTGTGAGCAGTGAACAAAGAATTTCTCTCTAGATTAATGCTATTATTAGAGTAAAGATAATTTCCCTGTCAGTGGTGTTGCTTATCTCTAGTTAGTAGGTCACAATATTCTCTGTCACCTTTATGGAAGGAATCATTTCTAATTGATAAGTATTTTACTCATGCTCTTTGCCATAATTTAGGAACAAGCGTTTTTTGACATTTATAGATGATATAAAATTTTTCAGCCTGGCTTTTAAAATTTAGTATAGAAAATGGTTCCAAAATACTCTTGATAGAAAAAAAAAAAATCAGTATTGAAATTCCTGTAGCAATACTCATAGCGACAATGATAAAATAATTGCTCTAGGCCTGTGGGGAAAATTGGCCTCTGTAGTAGAAATACTGCCTCAGTACACACATCCACTGTAATGAAGTTGAAGTCAATCTCATTAGGAAATGTATTTAACATGTTATGGCATGAAAATACCCTGAGAATTTAGTGCTTAGTGTTTCCTTTTGTTTATATGCTTATAGAACTGAGTGTGATGAGGTAATGAGGAAGCCAATAGCACTCATAATTGGTGTTACTAGTTGAAGTATGTTAGAGGGGACTAGTACAGGGTGTGTGTGTGTGTGTGTGTGTGTGTGTGTGTGTGTGTGTGTTGGCGTAAGAGAGAGAAAAAGACAGAGACAGACAAAGAGATACAGAGAGAGAGAGAGAGGCAGAAACAAAGAGACAGAGACTAATCCAGAGAGCTACTCCAGTGGCCCCACTTTATTTATTTTTTTTTTTTTTTGGCTTTTGGGTCACACTCAGAGATGCTCAAAAGTTATTCCTGGCTCAGCACCAAGAATTCCTACTAGTGGTGCTAAGAGCACCATATGGGATACCAGGAATTGAACCCAGGTTAGCCCCATGCAAGGCAAACTCCATGCCTGCTGTGTTATCATTCCTGCCAGCAGCCCCATTTATGCCGTCTATTTAACCCAGATTTATGCTAAATATCTACCATGCAGTTCAGTCTCAGGACATGGATTAATACCTGACTTATTCCCTAGAGAAGATACAGAGGGAAAAGAAACCGACATTTGTTATTTTACAGGTTTATGTTCTGGAGCTTAGTTACTCCCCTGAAAGCAGCCTCTCACCCAGCGTGGTGGATTATGTAGCCTTGATAAGGGCCAGTCCTAGATGAGCAGCTTCAGAGCTACCTGCATGGACTTTTCCTGAATACATCCCTTGGGACAAATTACTTATAATTCTAGTTGATACTGAAGCATAAAGCAGCCAGTTTTTCAATGTGAATTCTAAACAACTAAGATATATGATGTTTTTCTATTTTAAAATAGAAATGTTTCTATGCCTGTCCCAAGGTATAGATACATACTATAAATAGCACTAGATTTTATTTTCCTATGAGAGCTAAATCATGAAAATGATCTTATTATAAAATAATCCATAGGTGTCCTAAAAGATAATAAAATATCACTTTATCCATTAAGCTTCTTTTTATTACATTGTTATACCGTTAAAATAATGTAATCAACATGTATTTGTTTGGAGAATTGTTTCATGATGTGATTAAATAATACAGGTGTATAATATTTTCTAGAAAAATTGATTACAAAAATAATGATTATGAACGAAGAGAAATTTAGTAACAATATAGTATACAAATTCAGTGGCAACAAAATTCACAATGTCAAAGGCACAATTTCTTCTCAACTAAGCTACTAAGTTCAGAGACGTTGATACAGAACCCAACAACACACATCACATGAAAATTTAGTGTGCTAGACATATTCTATAATGATTTCCAGGGACCACATCTAGGAATAAATAAAATTCGCTTTGGATTGAAAAAGTCTGAGGCTTGCTCTTAATCAGCATAAAAGGCAAACACATATGATACCACTGAAGTGAGTATTAGACAAATTTTTAAAACTTTAATATTATCATTTAAAATATTGTTAAGGATAGATTGTCAGGAGGGCATTTCTATCCACACTCTCTAGCAAAGCTAGTCTTGAAGTCCGTCCCTGAAGCCCGCTCATACTCCATGCCATGACAACTTCAGTTCTATATCACTGCTCTCAATTCTGTCGTCTTTGGCCATTTGTTTTTCTCTCACTGTGCTTTTTGTAAAAATGTCATAAGAGAGAGATCTTTCTGTACCAGTCCCTCTCTTTCTGTATGAAAAAAAATTATGCAGATCTTCTCCCCAGTAAAACAAGTATACTCTGAGAAATATAAACAAAATTTATTTAAAGAAAAACTAAACCTTTAAAATTAGTATAGAATGTTGTAGAACTTCAGAGAGATAATACAGTGGGTAAGGCACCAGCCTTGCACTCAGCTGACCCAGATTTGATCCTTGGCATCCCATATCTTCCTGCATCCCAGTACCCTCAGAAGTGAGCCACATCACTGAGTGTGGCCCCAAAACAAAATAAAAAAAAAATCAAAATAGGGACATGACTAATTAACTGCAGGAATTGAGAACATACTTAGTAAGCTTAAGTTAAATAGATGAATAACTTAACTACAAAATCTAAAACTAACTCAAATGTGCAGGATTTCAAAGAAAACCATGTTTTTATTTTGGTAGAAAATTCATAGTGTTCAGAAGTCTTCATGACAATACAAAGTTGAAAATATCCCAAATCAGTATGACAAGGATAATTAATTAAAAAATCCTTAAGGGGAAAAGTGATTTTAGTACCCTAGACCCCCATCCAAATTTAATTCCCATACACCCACGGTCGGTCTAGCATCACTAGATAATGCCCAGATAGACCCCAAGTACTCAGACCCCAAGGGACTGTAGTAGTTCCCCCAGTGTAGTTCCCCATACTTTAGGGTCAGGGGGTCAATAGAAGCAACCCCCAAATCTCTCATCACTGCTGCAAATAAAAAAGTCCTAAGAATATATAACAAATATTTATTCAAGAAAATATTTTATTCTTAAGTAGTACTTAAAAAAAAGTATTTAAAACTTTTGTGATATAAATTAAATGCATTTTAAAATGCAATTAAAGAAATGAATAAATCGAAAAGTATTTTTATGTTCATGGAATAAAAACTTCCCTACAGTTAAATTGCTACCATTTTCCAACTTAATCTGAAGATTCAATTCAGTCACAACCAAAGCCCAACTTCCTTTGTAAAATTGTATACAGCAATTAATTCAGAAGTGCAAAGACCTAAAAGGATCTTGAAAAAATAGGAATACTAGTGCTTTTATAGACATTACAATTTCAAAACTTAAGACAAGCAGCAATGCTCAACAAAGTAAAGTACTAATGTATGGGGGAATGTTTTAGATCACTGTAACAAACCTTAAAATCTACCTCAAGTCCCTCAGTTCTACAGTTAGCTTAAGTTCATTTTACAAATGAAATATATATAGTAATATAACATATTGAGAGTACAGCTTTATATAGTTATTTGTATATAAGCCCTTCCACACTTACCTCCTGAATTCTAATGCCATTATTGTACATTACTTTCTAATCATAATGAGAACAGCACCTATTTTAGCCTTAAGATTTTATTATACTTTCTATTTTAAACATTATCATTAGTTATTATCAAAAATTCTTCAGGTCTCAATTCAGATTATACTGAGTTGGCTTATCTCAATTAAGGAGAAAAGAGCTCTCAAAGTCACTATGTGCGTGTGAATCTCCAGGTTATTTTGATGAAATTGCATTTTCTGGGTCATTAGTTCTTTAGTAGGGTCTGAAATTCTTCATATCAACTATCTCTCTTAGATTACTAAGACACAAGCATACTTTGGTAGCATTGTGCCACGGTATATTAATTTAAGTTTCAGCTTTTGTAATATAGGAAATGATGTAAAATAGATTACTAGCATAGTTATAAAGTCAAAAATAACTCTGTGCACATGATTTCAAAGAAGAATCTGATTTTTTGTGAAAAATTCATATTGACTAGAAATCTTCATGATGCACACAAGATACGAAAATGCCAAATCAAAAAATATAGTAGTAATAATTCATATGTCATTAAACTTAATGTGATAAGAATTTAAACATGTTCATTTACAGCATGTTTTGCTACAAGTTAAAGAAAACAAGATAAATATTTAAAAGCTGCCATTTAAGAAAATGTTTCTAGGAATTGGTAATAATGTGAAGAGTTAGTCTTAAGAAAAGTTCCACTAACATGAAAGGCAGAAAAGATGGTAAGAATCTCACAAACTACGAACCAGCTGCAAATCTCCCCACAGGTGTGTGTGTGACCCCCTGCGTCTCCACGGACCCAAGTTGCCCCAGGGAAGAGCGGAAACTCCATCTACAGGAACCAAGGCAAACTGCCTTGGTTTCAACCGGACCCCTCGGGCCCTGCACTTCCGAGAACATCCCAAAACTCAAAACCGCGCTGATCCTCTTACTACCTATCTTGCATGAGGTACGGTGACCCTTGGTTCCTACATCCTTGCTACCCACCCAACTCTGCAAACAGACCAGACACCTACTAACTGTACTATCTAGTCACCCAAGACCCCACATTTGCAACGTACAATAGTCATAATGGTAAAGCAACGCAAAATTCCATCAAGCTCTGTGAGTGAAGTCACTAGTCCAGATGAGCCAAGCAATACCAATGAGTTGTATAACCTCTCTGATAAGGAATTTCGAAAAGAAATGTTAAGGATTCATAAGGAATTCAAAGAAGCAATGGAATGCAAAATCAATAAAATACAAGAGGACATGATAGAAGAAGTGAGGAAAATGGAAATGGATATTAAAAATGAGGTAAATGAAATGAAAAACACAGTGGAAAGCCATCATAGCAGAATAATAGCTACTGAAGAAAGAATTAGTGATCTCGAAGACGAGTTCCAAAGATTCTCTACACAACACCAGAAGATAGAAAAAAAGACTCACAATTACCGAACAGACAACAAGAGATAATCGGGATGAAGCCAGAAGAAACAACATACGGATCATTGGGGTCCCAGAAGGGCAAGAAGAAAACCCTGATGAAGAAGAAACTGTCAAATCCATCATTGCTGAGAAGTTCCTGGAACTAAAGAACGCTTGTCTCAAGATCCAGGAGGCCCGTAGGATACCAGCTAAAAGAAACCCCAACAAGAATACTCCAAGACACATCTTAATTAAAATGACAAAAACTATAGATAGAGATAAAATACTGAAAGCAGCAAAATCAAAGAAGGAAATCCATACAAAGGAACATCTCTAAGATTTACAGCAGACTTCTCTGATGAAACACTCCGAGCCCGAAAACAATGGTGGGACATTATGAAAAGGCTCAATGAACTGCAGGCCTCACCAAGAATTCTTTACCCAGCCAGACTCACATTCAGATATGAAGGAAAGATACACAACATCATGGATAAGCAACAACTCAGGAACTTCATGGACTCAAAACCAACTTTAAAAGAAGGACTGAAGGGTCTTCTGTAATACTGACCAAACCAATAAGCACAACAAACACAAACAGAAAGATGGCAAAAAATCCGATGAAAATAATCTCTCTCAATGTCAATGATCTAAATGCACCAATTAAGAGACACAGAGTAACAAAATGGATTAAAAAATTGAACCCAACATTCTGCTGTCTACAAGAAACACATGTGAATAATCAGAACAAACACAGACTCAAACTCAAAGGTTGGAAGACCATTCTCCATGCAAAAAACTCCTCCAAAAAGGCTGGTGTGGCCATATTAGTATCAGATAGTATAGACTTCAGGCTGAAAAAGGCTAGAAGGGACAACGAAGGCCATTTCTTATTACTTAAGGGGTATGTACACCAGGAAGAAACTACACTACTAAACATATATGCACCCAACGAGGGACCAGCAAAATACATAAAACAACTGCTAAGAGACCTCAAAGAAGACATTAACAGTAGCACAATAATAGTTGGAGACTTCAACACTGCTCTATCAACGATGGATAGATCAAAAAGACTGAAACTCACCAAGGAAATATTGGCCCTGAAGGAAGAAATGGAAGAAAGAGAGCTAGTGGATATATACAGGGCTTTTCATGCCAAAAAAGCTGAATACACATTTTTCTCTAGTGCACATGGAACATTCTCCAAGATAGACCACATGCTGAGCCACAAAGCATACCTCAATAAAATTAAAAAAGATAGAAATTGTGTCAGCTATCTTTTCAGACCATGATGCACTGAAAATGGAAGTTAACCATACACAGAAACAGGGAGTCAAACCAAACACCTGGAAACTGAACAGCTCACTCCTGAACAACAAATGGGTCATAGAAGAAATCAAACAGGAATTCCGATGATTTCTGGAAACAAATAAAAATGAAGACACCAACTATAAGAACTTGTGGGACACGGCAAAAGCCATGTTGAGAGGGAAGTTTATAGTTCTGCAAGCATTCATCAGGAAACAAGAAAGGGCACACATAAATAACCTGACTACACAGCTGAAGATATTAGAAAAAGACAAACAAAAGGAGCCCAACCCAGGCAGAAAAAGAAATAATAAAACTTAGAGAGGAAATCAATGAGTTGGAAACCAAAAAAACCAAAAGATTAAAGAAACCAAGAGCTGGTTTTTTGAAAAAAATAAACAAGATTGACAAACTTTGGCAAGACTTGTAAGGACAGGGAAAGAGAGAACCCAAATAAACAGAATCAGAAATAAAAATGGTGACATCACAACAGAAACCACAGAAATCCAAAAGATCATCGAGATTACTTTGAGAGCCTGTATGCCGTGAAACATAAGAATCTAGAAGAAATGGATCAATTCCTGAAGTCCTATAACCTCCCACGGCTGAAACAAGAAGACCTCCAATACCTGAATAAGCCTATCACCATCGAGGAAATAGAAACAGTAATTAAAAGTCTGCCCAAACACAAAAGCCCAGGTCCAGACGGATTCCCTAGTGAACTCTACCAAACCTTTAAGGAGGACCTATTGCCACTCCTTTTCAAGCTCTTCCAGGAAATAGAAGAAACAGAAACACTCCCAAACAGCTTCTACGAGGCACATATCACCCTGATACCCAAAGTAGGGAGAGACAACACAAAGAAAGAAAACTACAGACTAATATCCCTGATGAACACGGATGCTAAGATCTTCAACAAAATACTAGCAAACAGAATCCAAAGACTCATCAAGAAGATTATACATCATGACCAAGTAGGATTCATCCAGGGTATGCAAGGATGGTTCAACATTCACAAGTCAATCAACATAATACATCATATCAATAAGAGAAAAAATAAAAACCACATGATCCTATCAATAGACACAGAGAAAGCATTTGACAAGATCCAGCACCCGTTCATGATTAAAACCCTCCAGAAAATGGGAATTGAAGGGACTCTCCTCAAGATAGTTACAGCCATCTACCAAAAGCCCACAGCGAGCATCATTCTAAATGGGGAAAAGTTGAAAGCCTTCTCCCTGAGATCAGGGACAAGACAAGGTTGCCCCCTCTCACCTCTTTTATTCAATATAGTACTGGAAGTACTTGCCATAGCAATCAGAGAAGGAAAGGACATCAAGGGCATCCAGATAGGCAAAAAAGAAGTCAAGCTATCGTTATTTGCAGATGACATGATATTATACCTAGAGAACCCTAAACTCTCTACCAAAAACTCCTAGAAACAATAGACGCATATAGTAGAGTGGCAGGATACAAAATCAACACCCAAAAGTCGGTGCCTTTCCTATATACAAATAACGAAAGAGAAGAAAGGGATATTAAGGAAACAATTCGATTCACAATTGTGCCACAGAAAATCAAATACCTAGGAATCAACTTACCCAAGTGTGTAAAGGACCTGTACAAAGAAAACTACAAGACACTGCTCCAAGAGATAAAAGAGGACACAAGGAAATGGAAACATATTCCCTGCTCATGGATGGGGAGAATCAACATTGTCAAAATGGTAATACTCCCTAGAGCTCTGTACAGATTCAATGCAGTCCCTATAAGGATACCCATGACATTCTTCAAAGAAATTGACCAAACACTCCTGAAATTTGTGTGGAACAATAAACCCCCAAGGATAGTTAAAGCAGTCCTCGGGAAAAAAAGATGGGAGGCATCACCTTTCCCAACTTCAAACTGTACTACAAGGCAGTAGTAATTAAAACAGCATGATATTGAAATAAAAACAGACCTTTGGACCTATGGAATAGAATTGAGTTTTCTGACACCAACCAACCTCAAACACATGATCATTTAATCTTTGTTAAAGGTACAACAAGTCTAAAATGGAGTAAGGAAAGCCTCTTCAACAAGTGGTGTTGGGAAAACTGGGCAGCAACATGTAAAAAAATGAATTTGGACCTGTGTATAACACCATGCACAAAAACCAGATCAAAATGGATTAAAGATCTCAATATCAGATTTGAATCCATAAAGTACATTGAAGAAAATATAGGAAAAACCCTCCACGACATTGAAGCTAAAGGCATCTTCAAAGGTGAAACATCACTAACAAAGCAATTAGAAGAAAAGATAAACATATGGGACTACATGAAACTAAAAAGCTTCTGCATCTCAAAAGAAACAGTGACTAAGATACAAAGGCAGTCCACAGAATGGGAAAGAATATTCACCCAATACCCATCTGATAAGGGGTTAATATCCAGGATATATCAGGCACTGGTAGAACTTTACAAGAAGAAAACAAACAACCCCATCAAAAAATGGGGGGAAGAAATGAACAGAAACTTCAGCAAGGAAGAAATTCGAATGGCCAAAAAACATATGAAAAAATACTCATCATCACTAATCATCAGAGAGATGCAAATCAAAACAACAATGAGATACCACTTTACACCACAGAGACTGGCACATATTCAAAAGAGCAAGAACAACAAGTGCTGGCTTGGATGTGGGGAAAGGGGACACTCATCCATTGTTGGTGGGAATGCCGGCTGGTACAGCCTTTTTGGAAAACAATATGGACATTCCTCCAAAGACTAGAAATTGAACTCCCATTTGACCCAGCCATACCACTCCTGGGAATCTACTCTGGGAAACCAAAAATACGCAGCGGAAACACCATCCCTACTTTTATGTTCATAGCAGCATTATTCACAATAGCCAGAATCTGGAAACAACCAGAGTGCCCGAAAATCGATGACTGGATAAAAAAGCTTTGGTACATCTACACAATGGAATACTATGCAGCTGTTAGGAAAAATGAAGTTATAAAATTTGCCTATAAATGGATGGACATGGAGAAGATTATGTTGAGCGAAATTAGCCAGAAGGAGAGAGACAGATACAGAATGACTGCATTTATCTGCATAACATAAATATATATGTACATTTTATGACACCAATATCCAAGGTCAAGTGAAACATATATCAGGAGGTCTTGTCAAAGGTGGAAATTATCACAAACGTGTGGGAGACAGAGCCTAGGTAAGACAGAAAATGGAACAATGTGCTAACAATTTTCGAGGGTACTAATGCTAACCTAGAACTGAGCATTAAATAGAGGCAAAAAGATACACATGACAACCCTTTAATGTATGTTCTTTAATCCATAGTCTGGAGGGAAAGGAAAATAGAAAGAGAGAGAAACAGAAAGAAATAAAGAACCTGACATGGAGGAGGGGTGGGGGGGGGGGGGGGAACCAGGGGACGTTGGTGGTGGGAGATGGGCACTGGTGGCGGGATGGGTGCTGGAACACTGTATGACCAAAACCCAAATATGAACTTTTTAATTGTATCTTTGTAATTGTAAAAATAAAAACATTAAAAAAATAAAATAATCCACAAATTAGTGGAAAATACTTGAGGACCTTGGGTGGGATGTATGATCACTGCAATGTGGCTTGCACAGTAAGATATTCTAGAGTTGTAAATTGCCTTCTCTGTTATTAGCCTTCTGTGTTTTCAAATTGGCTTTACCTGAAGGAAAAGTCAATTATTCCTACCTTTGTTAGCAGAAGCTCTTACACTCTGAAAGAAGTGTCCAAGTGATTCTCCTATTGTCCATAAAAACTAGGAAACAGGGCCTCTAAGGATGATTACATTCAGAAAGACAAGTTCTTGATCTCTGAGAAGACAGTTGGCATTACAAAGTTAAAACAGAGAGTTTTCATCAGAAAAATCTCACCAAGAGGAAGAAATAATTTAAATTTATAAATGTCCCAGAGCACCAGCTAGAGGAAAGCAGTGGTCAAACTAAGGGAAAAGTATCTCAACCCAGACATCAAAAAAACGCTCAAACTAAGGGAAAAGTAGCTCAACCCAGATGTCAAATAAATGATTCACACTTTATATACTAGGAAGCAACAGAAAATGAAGAGGTTGGAGAAGTTGCTTAAGTGGAAGTTTAAAATGATAGGAAAAGAAATTTTCTGTATTTCTTCAAGGAATCTAAACTGTATCATTGATGATAATAAATTATTTCATCCTATATTTTATAAGATATTATTCATATTATTTTCATGCTATTTCATAAGATAGAAATACAAATATAACGCCTAAAGCCCCACCTAATAATTCTTGAATTAACCCATAAAAATTAACTGCCAGAAATATAGCTCAGTAAACTGAGCATACCTTTGTACACAGGAGGTCTGAGTTCAATCCCTCAAACTTTAGGGAACCCTCAGAAACCACTCCACAAGGCCATTAGCAATGACCTCTGAGCATTTCTGCATGTGGCTCCATGCCACACACTCAAGCACACATAAAACAAGCCAACACAAATCTATAATGATCAGCAGGATTCCTAGGTAGGCTGTATTTGAACCTAAAGCTTCTCCATGATAATCTCACCTAGAAAGTCTTTTCATTTGTGGTCTTGGTTTCTCAACATGCAATCACTTGATCACTTGACATCCCAATGTTTGTTGATTTTCCTGGGCGGGTGCCAGTACTGTTTCCATTTGTCCCTACTGAGTGCCAACATAGCCCAATGGCATCTGCTTGCTCCAGGAATATGAAGAGCCTCAAACCATTCGTTCAGGGTCTTGATGCTCTTGTAGGTGGGCGGCCACATGACCTTTTGACATCCCACAGGATCCAGTTGGTAATGGCTCTAGTTCAGCAGCCATCTCCAAATCGCATTACATGTCCAGCCATATGATTTTCGGCGCCTTGGCAAACGAGACAACATCTCTGACTCTGGATCATCAATGGAGGTCAGAACTCCGGATTCCTTCTCTCACTTGAATGAGGTGTGATATTCCAAGCATAGCTCTTTTGATTCCTCTTTGGGGAGACCAGAATAGCATTCTCATCCTGTTTTTGGCTACTAGTTCTCCATGTGCTCAGCCAATCATGAGGCATCTGGGAGGGAAAGCGGGTTCTAGCCCTGGCCTTTCATCCCAATAGAGTCTCACAAGAAGCCAGAAGAATCCCCACAACATGAGGGGTGCCATTTTTAACATCAGGACTTCACAGCTTGTCAGAACTCCACCCAAGAGATCAGTAAATGCACAAACTGAGATCCTACTACCAATATTATACCACACACAGGACAGTGCCTGGCAAGCTACCAGCATCACATTTGATATGCCAAAACCATTAACAATTTTAGACCTCATTCCCATGACCTGAATGAATGTTTTGAGATTCCTCTTGCTTCTGGTGCAAGCAGATGCCCTTGGGCTACACCAGCATTCGATAGGAAGTATGGAGATGTTACTGGTGCTTGCTGGAACAAATCAATGAACAACGGGAAGACAAGTGATACAAGTGATATAGTATATTGTTCTAATAACATCACTGCAAATGCAGATGCAAGCACCTCCTCTAAGATGTATTTTAATCTTTGGATTGTTGACAGAAATGAGTATGATTTATTTTTTTTCTATTTTTAAATTTTAATTTATTTTATTGAATCACAATGAGATACACTTACAAGGCTGTTTATGAATAAATTTCAGTCGTACAATGTTCCAACACCTGTCCCTTCGCCAGTGTATATTTTCCACTACCATTGTCCCCAGTTTCCCTCCTGCCCCTCCCTCTCACCTCTATGGCAGGTACTTTTCCTCTCTTTGTCTCTCTCTTTCTCTCTCTCTGTCTCTACTTTGGGCCACTATGTTTTACAATACAGATATTGAAAGGTTATCATGTATATATATTTATCAACTTTCAACATTCAGTTCTTATACAGAGTGATGTTTCCCAGCTATTATTTTCATACTGGTCCCTTAATGAGTATTATTTAATATGGTTCCTACTTCAATGTAACTTTTAATTCAATCTACACTTAAATTAATAGAATAAAGAAATTTTAACACACAGTTCAGAATAATTACCTCAGAAGCCCTTCAAGAATTTTAGCATTGAGCATAGGGAAGAGGCAAATACTGACATAAACAGACATATTTCATGAATGTTAAAATTAGTGCTAAAAATCAAAATTAAGCAGTGACAGATTTATGACTAAAATTCAGGTAACTCGTTTAACTTTTTACATTTTTGACATTATAAATTTAAAATAACTTGATTTAGCTGCGAATTCTTTCATTATTTTCAGAATCCATGGATTATTTGAAAAAAAAGAAATGGAAATTTAGCAGCCTTGAGTCTAAGTCAAAGTTTACTCTTTTTTCAAGGAGAACTTGCCTTAGTAGTTTTATTATTCTGTCACTTATGGTATTAACTTACCTGTGAGTGTTAAATTCAGTAATGAATATAAAATAATTGATGTACTTTATATAAAAGTTAATACTACCTATTTGGTAGTACTCATTGTAATATTTTATTCACATTTATTTTGCTGTACCTATACAGATTTTAATAAAAAGATATATTAAACATTAAATATCCATCAACATATCATTTGTGTGTATATTATATTATTAAAAACTTTATATGTCTTGTTAAATATTCAGAATAAAAAACTTACAATATAAAAATGATATTTGTATATGCCTAAAATTATTCAATTGGTAGAACAATAGACTAAGCATGATGACTAGACAACTATTCCTCTTAGCACTAATGGAATAAGGTCTGGACAGACTGCTATTTGACCTTCTTAACTGAACAGCATGCCTTCAACACTCACAGCTAATGTACATACATGATCACTTGGCTGCCAATATCGGTAGCCATCTGGGATGATGGCAACATGCCTGCTCTCAAAATACTGTGACAGTTCACATTGCAGGTGCCAGCTAAATAGATTGGCAGTCTGAAATTGCAGAAGCACTTTTCCCATTTTATACAGAAAGAGGTGCCATATTAACACCCACATGGCTTCTTACCACTGGTCCACCTGTACATTCATTTGTGGCCAATATTACTCATTGAAGGAGAGATCGTGTGAGAATTTGATATAAAAAAGGAAGAATGTGTTACAAAAAAATTAGACCCTGTTATCATCCGATGTCTTTCAAAAATGACCGTATATGTTTGAGAGTAAAATCACTGCACCTTTAAAGAGTCACATGGTTGTTTTAAGTTGTCACAATGTAAGTTGAGAGCAGAAAGGATGATGCTATGTACACGTTTTGGTGAGTGTATATTTTTAGAGAATATAAGATCAGTAATTACATTCCTGAGTTTAATCTAGAGGAAGTCACTATTGTAAATACAGTTGTATTTCTGAATCCCAAAGCATGGAACAAGATAAAATTTTGAGATAATGAAAAACCGCTCTATTTTAGTTAAAGATTCTATTTATTAATTCACATTGTATCATAGATTGCAGGTGCTTGAAATTAGCCCCTTGGTATTTTTTATTTCTTTCTCTCTGTCTAAACAGAAAATCCTGGTCAAAAATTACTAATGTTTTGGAACTTTTGCTCTCCGATTATGCTATCAGTATGAATTCAAACTATTTTGCCTTTAATTTCAGAGTAGCAGTAGGACAAATATATTGACTGTAATTGTTCCTTACATTTCTCATGCTCTTCAGGTTGGTATCCCACACATTTCATTTTTGTCAGGGTCTCAAAGTATCATATGCCATGTCATGACTGTCCATCTTCAGAAATAGAAGAGACCATTTCATCTAATCAATGATGGAAAAATATATCGATATACTACACTAACTATAACTCTCAGCAGTGAATATGGCTAGTACAACTCAACAGCAGCTTGACTTACATCAGTCATATTAGTTAGCCAGGTCTGTTTTAGGTATTTATATGAGTAATACATGAATGTCTTAAGCAGTCCAGTGTTTCTAATTGTTAACAGTGCCTAAGAAGTATAGATTTAAATCTGCCAATATATAGCAATCCAAAAGAAGATCAAATATCAATAGAAGTTGAACAGAATTAACCCTTTAATTGTTGGTCTGAGTATGATAAGGATTTTGAGTTATGCAAAAATGGCAATAGTTATACTGCCAATATGTTTTATCTCTATTTTTTAAAGTGCAGAGTGGATAATAGTTTTTTTTTTAAATGAAAGTTAGTGCGAAAAGAGACAGTATGAGGGCTAAGGATCTTGCTCCATGTGAATCTGTCTGCAAAATTCTAGTTTGAGTCCTGATACCATCAGGCATGCACCCTGAGCATATATAGATTTAGGAGTGATCACTCAGAACTTCTGTGTACACCTATAACCTCCCCAGAACAAAGTGTTTTCTCAAATATAAACTAAAACATCATTATGGCAAAGAGTTCTATAATCTTCTATATCTTTTAATTTTCATAACAATGGAATGACAAACCTTGCCATGTTGCTATGTATAGGTCTAAATTGATCCACAAATCAAATATTTCTGAATGCTAATATATTCACTTGATCACTTGACATCCGTTATTTATCAATTTGCTCAAGCGGGTGCCAGTAATATCTGCTAATATCTGCTAATATATGCTAATAATATCTGCTAATATCTATTACACATTAAAATATTGAAGAATATCCATCCTGATTCAATACAAACAGGACTCCAATTTCTAAAATTAATAGCAATATTATTACAATAAAAGATATTAAATAAAAATATATTATTCTCTTTAGTTAAAAAATTTAAAAGCATCACAATAATACATTATATTGAACAGTAGCAGTTAATTATTATCTTGAGGATTGTTTTTTTATACCAACCTTATTGAGTGTTTTCATAATGAATATTGAATTTTTTTTTAATTTCTTGACATAAATTTATGTTACTATGTGACTTTTTTTAAGTATTTTATTATACCACCGTGAGATATACAAATAAAAAGATATACAATTAAAAAGTTCATGTTTGGGCTTTGGTCATACAGTGTTTCAGCACCCGTCCCTTCACCAGTGCCCATCTCCATACAAATAAAAGATATACAATTAAAAAGTTCATGTTTGGGTTTTGGTCATACAGTGTTTCAGCACCCGTCCCTCCACCAGTGCCCATCTCCCACCAACAACATCCCGGTTCCCTCCCCTTCCCCCAGCCCTGCTCCATGGCAGGTTCTTTATTTCTTTGCCTTTCTCTCTCTTTCTCTTTTCCTTCCCTTCCAGACTATGGATTACAGAACATACATTAAAAGGTTGTCATGTGAATCCTTTTGCCTCTATTTAATGCTCAGTTCTAGGTTGGCATTAGTACCCTCGACTATTATTAGCACCCTGTTCCATTTTCTGTCTTTCCTAAACTCTGACTCCCACACGTTTGTGATAATTTCCACCTTTGACAAGACCTCCCGATATATGCTTCACTTGACCTTGGATATTGGTATCATAATATGTACATATATATTTATGCCATGCTATGTGACTTTTTACATCTATTTTTATTCATGCACTGTATTATACTAATGCATTTCCATATATTGAACCATCCTTGCATCCCTGGGCTGAATCGTAAATGACTATGATGTGTGATCCTTTTTGGTCCTTTTGGTATCTTGTTGGACTAAATTTACTAATATTTTGTAAGGACATTTGCATTAAAAGTCATCAAGGATAGCAGACTATAATCTATTACTAGTAATGTCACTCTCTTCTTTAATGTTAGGGTAATATTCACTTTGTGGAAGATATTAAAAAGTACCAATTTCAAATTTTGTCTTAGAAGAATTTAAAGAGTTTAGGTAGTATTTCTTCTATTAAGGCATAGTAGTGAACATCTTTGAACCAGTCTTTTGTTTCTGGGGAATTTTTTAATATGCATTTACTCATCTCTACATTAATTGCAGATATTTGTACAATAGTCATAATATGGCATAAACCCAAATGCTCAGCAACAGATAAATGGATAAACTGTGGTATACATGCAAAATATATATGGAAAAATACAATATTATGGAGCCACAAAATAATGTAATGTTGCCAGAGAAACTTGGATGGAATCAGGAGGTTTTTTCCTGAGTAAATTAAATCAGAGACATAAGAACAAATAAAGATCAATTGCATTCAACTGCAGTATATATTAAAACAAGTAAAGGATATAAAATATGATTTGAATGTGATATTTTAGACATAAGAATGCTATGTTTGGGGGAAAGGCGCTGGGAAAATAATTAGTCTGATTATATAATGTTGGAATATAACTGGAGGGTCTAGAGCACATGTGCAGAGGCTAAGGAAAATAGTATACAACAAAACCATTAATACTTTCAACAAATAATGGAGAGAAAATTGGGGTGGAGGAAGTTTAAGCAGAAGTAACTTAAAACCATGGATCAGGAATCATGAAACTTAATGGTTTGTAGTAATTTTGTACATTAATGCAATAATATTACACATTATAATAGCCCTCTTACCTAAACTACAATGACAGATTTTTTTAAATTAAAACCAATATAAAATAATTGCATTGCTTTACTTATAACACAGATTACTATAAAATAAAGCATAAATGAGGAGAATGTGGGGGAGAAATTGAAACTGTAAATAAATGACTTGTAAGTTGTTTACTTAAAATAGCATAAATATAAGTGAATATAAGCAGAATAAATTAATTTAAAAATGAATTATTTGAAATTGCATTTTGTTCTCTTTTATACCTTCCTGAGTGGTCAGAAAATGAAATAGAGTAATAATGATTTAACTCTGCTTTTTTGGATCTATAATACAAAGATATAGATGATAGTGCATAACTAAGGGATAAAAATCAAGTATTGATACCAGAGGGACAGATCAATGGGATGAGTGCATGTTTGTAATCTCTAAAATCCCATGATTCCAGAAGCATAAATATGGGAGAAATCACCAAAATCTGTCGGGTGTGGCCCAAAAAATAAGATGGAAGTAATTGGTCTTGTCGCTTGTCTTCCCATTGTTCATTGATTTGCTTAAACAGGTGCCAGTAACATCTTCATTCATTGGGAATGAGGTTCATTATTGTTACTGTCTTTGGCATATCGGATACACCACAGGTAGCTTGTCAGGCTCTGTTGTGGCTCTAGGTTCATCCAAGGGGGCCCAGTCTTTTTCTATGTCAAATCATCAACCATCCAGGGCCCAAGAGGCAAAGCTCTGGGTGAAGACAAACCTGTCTTCTGGCTACATAGGAGCAATTTTCTGTATGCCAGCTTAGTGAAATATTTCATTTGCTCAAATTTGTTGACTCATTTATTTTCTCATAAGCTAAATTTATATGATAAGATATAAATATTATAAATTGACTATAAATATGGTAGAAAGTACCTAAAGCAATAAGTATATTGCTTATATTAAGCAATAGTTAAAGCAATAAACTTCCTTTAGTAGTTAATATTCACTTTATTAAAAAAAGAGAAACAAAGAATATAGGAACAAAAATGAGAAGAATGTATTTAAAAATAAGCAATTCCAAGTGTACTCAACTGTCAATACTCAACAGGACTCATAGTAATAGTCTAATGAGAATGCTCTCACTGTTGATATAGATTGAAAATAATATCTCTCAGGCCTGGAACCATAGTATAGACAGGAGTGTATTTATTTGTCTTGCACATGGTCAGTTCTATCCCTGCATTCCATTTGATTCCCAAACACCACCAGAAGTAATTCCTGAGTGCAGTCAGAAGTAACTCCTGAGCATCGCCGGGTGTCACCCAAAAGACCAAAAAAAAAAAATCTGTATGCTCTCTACTGGAGGCAAATATATAGTCAAATAGTCAAATAAAAATAGCAGCACAAAATATATTTGCAAGTGAACAGCATAAAGATCTAAAGTGGTTTCACTAAATTTAATGGAAATCTCATATGTATAGTATAATGGAATATTAATAAAATGTACACCAAAAGGTATAGATAAAATTATTTTCTGACAATTGAAGCATCACTATAGATGGAAATTAGACTATCTTAAGTATGCATATACCGAATAAAGCCCCCAGAATGAATACATTTAGAAAATGAGAAGTAAAGTTCATTCAACAAAATTAGCCAGGTATTTCAATAACTCACTTTGTGTTTTGAATACAATAGCTTTGTGGAAGATTCTGATATTAAAACCTAGTAGATATATTGCCATTGGAAACTGCAGATCAATATTTTTATGAAAGCAAATAAAATACTTATTGAAGCACAAGTCATATAGAAGCCTATTAAAATGATTTTACATCAGATGAAAATGGGATTTTTTTCCAATGACACAAAGATAGTCTAGCATTCAAAAATCACTTAGAACAATTCACAATAAAATTAGCATGAGGGAAATACACATGATTATCTCAATAGTGGAAAACTACTTCCTCAATTAGCTCAATGAAATGAACCCATACTTTACAAGAAGACTTAAGTTTAATTCCTTTAAAGGCATGAACCCTGAAAACTACTAAGCAACCTCTGATCACAGAGCTGAGAATAGCCTTAAAACACTGCTGGGTGTAGCTCAACAACCAGAAAAATTAAAGTACTCCATGAATTGTAATTAAAGAGAACTTTCGTAGCCTATAAAAATGCTTCTATGGGAATAGTGAAAACAGTAGAATTTCCTTTTCTAAGAAGGAAAATAGAAAACTCACCCTCTTTGCATATTACAGCCTTACATATAGAATTTTTCTATATTTTCAATTTAAAAAGACTAATAAAGGCTGATAGTATATTATATTTCATGAGTTTTATAGGATACAAGATCAACAATCACAAATTAAACTTTCTATACAATGGAAATGAAATATCTGATTACCTATGCTTGTAGCAGCAATATCAACAACACCAAGTTCATAAAAGCAAATTAAAAATCCATTAAAATATAAAGGAATAGAAAAGCACAGAACAAACAAAAAATGTTATCCAGACTTAAAAGGGAAATAAGTTAGGATATATTTATTTATACAGATTAAACTATAAAAGTGTTGGCTATCCTTTAGTACATTATGTTTCTACTGTCACTGGAATACACACAACTTGTTTATAGTGTCCATTATCTTTTATTTTTAGGCAAGATGCTATAAATAACAGGTTTTCTTTCATACAAACAATATTCCATCACACTTCAGCAGAGTGACTGCCACAACCACTCAGCAACCGTCTATCTCCCCACCACAGTCAATTCATTCAAAATTGTACAAATTAAAACTTAAATAATTAATATACTACTACTATAAAATATAAAATTCAATGAAACTATTAAAAACATAATGATCAAACACTTTTGATGTTAACATCAAATAGTAAAGTGACATTGAAACGTTACATGGCATTATCATTATTGAACACAAATTAACTTCTCAGGATATTTAGCACTTTTTATTTTCTTTATTAAATTTCCTCCCCTTCTTTCTACTATTTATTCTTGTTTGTTTTTGTTTTTTGCCTTTTTGGGTCACACCCGGCAATGCTCAGGGGGCTACTCCTGGCTCTGCACTCAGGAATTACTCCTGGCTGTGCTCGGGGGACCATATGGGATGCGGGGATCGAACCCAGGCCGGCAGAGGCCGGCCGCGTGCAAGGCAAACGCCCTACCAGCTGGGCTATCGCTCCGGCCCCTACTATTTATTCTTAAAAGAACTAAAAACATGACTAATCTATGCCAAAAAGAATGGTCATTAAAGCATTATTCATAATAGTCAATATTCATAAATTGATAACTAGATAAATAAAACTGTGGTTCTCATACTAAAGGAGTAATGTTTAGCCATAAAATTAATAAATTATTGATGCAACTTAGATATTGCTTGAATACATTGCTAAAAGAAAGAAACCAGATACAATTAAATACATGTTTTATCATTCCATCTATCTATATAATATAAAGGAAGGAAAAGCCATAGACACAGAATACAGATGAATGGTTTTCTGGTGTTTTAGGACAGAAATTGAGTAAAAATGGGAAGTAGTTATCACATGTTATTTTTGGAATGATAAACTATCTTAAATTTATATGCTTCTTATTGCACACCTTAATTAATATATTAAACATCTATTTGCATAATTACTTTTATGTCTTTTATATGTGAATTATATTTTAATGAGATATTGAAAATATTTTAAATCTTTAAAATGCAAATTTATCTACAAAAAAGTTTCACCGAAAGTTCAATACCTTACTAAAATGGACATAGTGAATGAAAAAATAATCTCAGTAGAAGATATTGGTGCTAAATCAATGTTTTTTAGGTAAAAACAGAAAATAAAAATGTTTATTTCAGGATAAGCTATAATAAAACATATTGGCAATGCCTGAAGTGATCAGCAGTAGCATTTTATAAGGAGGAGGAACTGTAATCTTGAAATTTATAGGTGGCGGCAACAGGGGCTTTCCTTCTTTATCTTTCAGGGCTAGAGAGGCCTATTTTCCTCATCAAACTGAACAGCCCCCAATGCTAAAAAAAGGAGTCAAAGAGAACACCAAAGTACATTGCAATCCCAATGACAAGGGTCAAAATGAGAGGCAAACACTCACATAAAAAGGGAGCAATATAAAAATTAAACATCACTCTCATATGAAAATACAGGAAATAAAATAAAAGGAACTACTTCTTCGAATACTGAAATAAAAATACCCTCACCTGTTGCAGGACTCCCTAAGGGCCGCTGCATCTGCTCTGGATTGCCTCCCGAAAATCACTCCGTAGATAAGGGGGTAGTCTAAATGTGGCAGTTTATCCGACCATGTATGCTGTACTAGCTGGTATAAATATTCTCCCATGCTATCACAATCATCGTGGGACTAGCTAGATCTTACCAGCATATTAGCCTGGCCACATAGGACACCTAAGTAATTAGACCAGAGAGAAATGCTGTTTGCTTCCAAACAAACAAGCATGGCTCCCCTGATAAAATATAAAACTACAATGAAGTAGAGGAGACTTGTGAAGGCTTGGAGAAATATTTAACTGGCATTGGTGTTGATCTTTGGTACAGTGACATGCCATCTCAGAAACCCCCTTCTCTACATTTCAAAGGCATTCCCTGCTCAAAACATTAGCACAGTAAAGGCCCTAGGTGAGATGCAGGGAGGGATTACCTGAGGGCATTGGACCCCTCCCCTGCTTTCCATAACAATGGGAGGAAGGTCTGAGTTGCGGGGGGGGGCATATAAACTAGCCGGTTCCAGCTCTCCTGGGCTTCTTCCCGGTGGGATCTTGCCTTGTGAGCGTTTATTCCCCTTGGAAGTTTTACAGGTGGTGGTCGCCATCTTGGCCTACACGTGGCTGGGGTTCTAGCCTGGAATCCTAAGCATCGGGTTTTTCCTTTTGCTGATTTGTATGCCTGAACCTGTGATAAGTAAAGCCTTTTAAAACTGTATCGGATTCCTGAGTGTTCATCCATTCCTCGCCAGCCCGGAGGTAGAAGGGAACTCGCTTCCCGGCACTGTCGGGGGACCCCGGCGGCGCCTCGACACTCACCCTAAAGCCCATTCCCTAAGAAGTTGTCATTTAGGTTTGAGTGAGAGATAAAACCATTCTCAGACTAACAAGAGCTGGCAACATTTGCTGCAATAGACCAACCCTGCAAAAAAACAGTGAAAGGCTGAAAGGCGCCTATATATAAAGGGTGTCAGGGACGCCGCGGGGTCCCCTGGCAGTGCCCAGTGCCGAGAAGCGAATTCCCTTCTACCTCTGAAGCCAGCTAGGAATGGATGAAGACTTAGGAATCCCATGCAGTTTTAAAAAGGCTTTACTTATCACAGGTTCAGGCATACAAATCAGCAATAGGAAAAACCTGTGCTTAGGATTCCCAGCTAGAACCCCAGCCATGAGCAGGCCAAGATGGCGGTCACCATGTGTAAAGGCCCTGTAAAGAGGAGACAAGACTCCCAAAAAGAGTGCGAGCCCCAAAAGAGAGCCCCAAGAGAGAGAGAGAGAGAGAGAGAGAGAAAGAGAG
This sequence comes from Cryptotis parvus, assembly GCA_021461705.1. Taxonomy (NCBI): domain Eukaryota; kingdom Metazoa; phylum Chordata; class Mammalia; order Eulipotyphla; family Soricidae; genus Cryptotis; species Cryptotis parvus. Next base: position 40,869 of record JAJIBD010002327.1, read on the forward strand.
AGAGAGAGAGAGGAAGCAGCCTAGATTAATACCCCTGCGACTTAGACCTCCCACTATTATGGGAAGCTGGAAGGGTCAAAAGCCCTTAGGTAATTTCTCCAAGCACCTCACCTAGGCCCTATTATATGCTAATGTTTTGAGCCAAGATCTGGAAATGCCTTTATAGGGTAGAAAAGGGGTTTCTGAGATAGCATGTCTCTGTACCAAAGACTAATACTGATGCCAGTTACATATTTCTCCAAGCCTTCACAAGAGTCTTGTCTACTTCACGGTAGTTTTGTATTTTAGTTGCCTTTGAGTTATCAGGGAGCCATGCTTGCTTGCTTGGAGGCAAACAGCATTTCTCTCTGGGCTAATTACTTAGAGATACAACGTGGCCAGGCAAATATGCTGGTAAAATCTAGCTAGTCCCACAATGATTGTGGTAGCATGAGAGAATATTAATACCAGCTAGTACAGAATACATGGTTAGATAAACTTCCACATTTAAACTACCCCCTTGTCTACGAAGTGATTTGCAGGAGGCAATCCAGAGCAGATGCAGATGCTTTTAGGCTTTTGGGTGTCCTGCAACAAAAGGGCAAATGGGTCATTGCAAAAAAAAAAAAAAAATCCCACGTAGGTCAATGGCAACACCCATCCTCTATATCAATACTTCCTTTGAATGCCAGTGAACTAAATTTCCCATTAAAAGGAAAAAAAGAAGCATGAAGTGGCTGGATGAATTAGAAAAGAAAAGGCCCAGCCTTCTGTTGCTTATAGGAAACGCAAATAAATTAGCAAGATAGACATAGGTGAGAGTGAAAAGATGGTAAACAATTATACAAAATACTGGTAAGCAAGGAGGGGAGGCTAGAAAAGCTTTACTAATAACAGACCAAATAGCATACAAGCTATCATTTATCAATTATTTTCCCATTGTTCATTGATTTGCTCAAGCAGGCACCAGTAATGTCTCTATTTGTCCCTGTCCCCTGCAAGTGTAGCACAATGGCATCTGATTGCTCCAGGAACACAAAGAGCCTCAAGCCATTCGTTCAGGTTTTTGATGAAGAAGTCTGACCATCTCATAGGTGGGCGACCATGCATTCTTTTTGACATCCCATGGAATCCAGTTGGTAAGACTCTAGTCAAGTGGTCATCTCTAAATTGTATTATGTGTCCAGTCCATCTGATTTTCATCATATTGGCAAAAGAGACAGCATCCTTGATTCTTGATCGTCGACCGAGGTTGGAACTCCAGTTTCCTTCTCTCACTTGAGTGAAGTGTGATACTCCAAGCATGATTCTTTCGATTCCTCTTTTGGCTACCTGAATAGCCTTCTCATCTATCCTGTTTTTGTGAATAGTTTTCTCATTCTGTTTTCATAGGGCCCAGGTCTCTGAGGAGTATGTTAGTGCAGGAAGAAAGGTGCAGTCGAAAAGTTGTGCCCAGAGCTGGAGGTTCTTCCTCTTCTTTACCACTTCCTCAATGTTCTTGAAGGCGTTCCATGCTACTCTCATCCTCCTCTGCAGCTCAGGTGCTAGATCATTCATCACGTTGAGCTCTTGACCCAGGTACACATAACTGTTGCGTACAGAGATGTTTGTTCCATTGAGAGCAAATGGAGCCTTAGGAACTATTCCATTTCTCATAAACATTCTCTTCTTGAAACTCAACTGCAGTGCAACCTTTCCACACTCATGGTTGAAGTGGCTAGCATTTGTGCCACTTGGCAGATATTTGGTGTTATTAGAATGATGTTATTAGTGAAGCAGAAGAATGGGTAAAATTTAGTTCTTACTCAGAATCTAAATGATTCTAATGTCTGAATAATTCCTTCTGATAATTCCTAAAATAAAGAAGCCCAGGAGAAATACTGCTAGAACTGATAAAATAATAAATTATAGAAACACCGAAAGTGTCATCATGAAACAAAAAAGTACACCCTTAGTTTTGTGTTAAAAAAGTTTCAAAGGGTTTGAACAAAATAGCATTCGTGATAAAAAACTGCAAATACTATTTCTTGCTTTAAAAAAATCCCTACAATCATCATTGAAATCAGAAGTAAGCTTACTTTTTTGAAAACCAGCAAAAGTTTATCTGTTGGATAGAAAAGTTGAAAACAAAATTATTGTAAATCCCTGTTAATTTTGATCTGGTATTATTTGTGACATTTACACAAGAAGATACTGGATATATTACATAAAACTAGGAGACTGCTATGCACTCAGGAGAATTGTTTCCAGTAAGAAGACAGTGCTTGGTTCTAAAAGGTCACTTATATCCAGAGAGTTTGGTGGCTCCAGAATATTTATAGATGTTGCAGCTGCAACTTGTCTCAAGATTCCATGTTTATTTGAGTATCCTGGGATTCATGTAGAAAATAGATATTTTCTCCAGAGTAATTTTTGTTTTATTATATTAAATAATTCTAAAATTTATACAACCCAATTTTAAGTATTTACCAGAAGCGACTAGTAGGACTTGCCATAAAAAAATATTCCTACTGATTCCAATATATTTATTAAAAAATTCTACCTTGAATGTATTTTAGTATCGAAGAGAAAGCATTCAACAATTTCATGCTGCAATCTTAAATGACATCAATATGTATTTATAATTTTAGGAAGAATCCCCTTAAATAAATTGTAAAAACTTTTCTTGAAAATGCTTTTTTTTTTTTTTTTTTTTTCAGTATTTTTTATTATACCACCGTGAAACATACAATTACAAAGGTGTTCATAACTGGTTCTTGGTAATACAGTATCCCAGCACCCATCCCTCCACCAGTGCCCCCATTTCCACCACCAATGTACCCCCCTCCCCTCCCCTCCCCCCAGGCCGCCTTAATAGCAGGTACCCCAGTTTCCTCTCTTTCTCTCTCTCTCTCTCTCTGTCTCTGCATCTCTCTCCCTCTTATTTTACACATTGTGGCTAGCCCTGCAGATATTTAGAGTTTATCACTAAGTCTCTTTGTGTATATTCAGTGGTGAGTTTTAATCTGCCATTACCATTTCCCATATTTATTAAAAACACTGGTATCTATTTATATCCTATTAATGAAAATGCGTTTTTTGTGGAAGAGATTCAAATGAATACCCAAAGATGTAACCCACTGACTAAAGATCAAAAAAATGCTACAGTCTTATGATTTAAACAGATCAGTTGAAGGTCCATGGCAATGCACATGCTGAAGAACCAGGTGTTGGAATATTGTATGACTGAATACCAATCAGAAGTAATCTCATAAAACTGTTGTAACTGCCTGCCCCTGTTCAGATGAATGCACCACACATTAAAAAAAGGTTAAAGGAGATGGTCTGTTTCTGATCTGATCAAAGAGCATTGCCCATCAGCTTGTATGTAGTGAAAAAATAATGCCAATATAAATCCTCAAAGGAAAGAAAGTTATAACTTTAGGTCACTGCAGTATTTTAACCCAGATAAGGACTTTGGCCCTTAGTGAGTTAATGTGCATCTGTTCATGAAGTAAATAAAGCAAACTGGAACAGAGAGAAGATTAAAGAAAATAAATCCTTCTTTGTTTTTGCTGGACTATATTTCTTTTATTTTTGAAATTTGACTTTAAAAAATGGGCAGCAAATCTAGAGTCCTTCTTAGAGGTTAAGGTATAACAAAGGTTGATAGTACCTAACTCAGCATGTACAATGAATGGGATTATTTTAACAGTAATAATAAATTAAGTTGATACGCATCAATAAAAACCCCAAATTAACTATTTTGTTCTTAGAAATCCTGTTTCCTCTCTTAGGAATCCCTTATTTCCTCGCTTAAGAATCCCCTATTTCCTCTTTTCCTTTTCATCCCCTCTTCCTTTCAATGTATTATGTAGTGAATCAAGGGAAAAGGAAAATTAATAGTTTAAAATTAAATACCAAATTTTTGTATTTGAAATATTGAAATTTCCTTTCCTGTAATAGGATATCATGCATTCATACTTATGAATAACTTAGGAAATAATCCAATTAATATATATTATAGCCACTGAACATTGATTTGTCTTATTTTAGTCGTTCAATTTTATTATCACAGAAAGTCATAGGGGTTCTATATACAGTTGGAAATTGTTCCAAAATGCAAAGGGAAAAGATAGCCTGCCACTTCAAACTGACTTCAAACTGGGCTTCTCTCATTTTAGGCATCAAGAATACATTGATTGAGGGACCTTAAAAGCAGCAGAGCTGGTAAGATCTTTCGCTTGCACACAACCCACCTGAGTTCTATACCAATACCACATATGATCCACCAATCCGCACCTGAAGTGATATTTACACACAGAAATAGGAGTAGGGGCTGGTGCAATAGTACAGCAGGTAGGGAGTTTGCCTTGCACGAGACTCACCCAGGTTCAATCCTCAGCATCCCATATAGTCCCCTGAACACTGTCAGGGGTAATTCCTGAGTGCAGAGCCAGGAGTAACTGCTGAATATTGCAGGGTGTGACCCAAAAAAGCAAAAAAAAAAATAACTAGAAGTACTTCAGGCAAAAAATCAAAAAATACATTCATTGTGAACTCTAAAGCCTCTTTCTTTGGTAAGTATAGAGCATGCATTATAAATGTTTGACTTGTAAAGCATTGAAAGTTGTTTTTTTCCTTACCCTTACTACTTAATCTGAATTGAGGTGGCTGAAAAGGAAACACCCAAATATCACACAACTGTATAGAAACTGTGCAAAAATATCCTGGCTTCTTAAATTATGAGTTATTCCCTGTGAATTAACCTATTGATTTTCAGTAATTTGAAGATTTCTTGGGAATCTTGGAAATTGGATATGTTAAAATATTTTTTTCAAAAGATAGAAAAGTAAAGAACCTCTGAATCCCCCTATAATGAGTGAGCAGGAACTCTCGATGTTACTCTTCTTTACATAGTACCATAATGAATTTATCCATTTTTGCCCTAGAAAGCAGCATGCAATGCCTTCGAAGACATCAAAGAAATGGCTAAAGGACAAAGAACCTCCGGCTCCAGGCACATCTCTTTTTTAATTAAACATTTTATTATACCACTGTGAGATATACAATTACAACATTATTCATGTTTGGAGGTTTTGGTCACATAGTGTTCCAGTGCCCATTTCCCACCACCAATGTCCCCCATTTCCCTCCCCACTCCCATAGCCTGCCTAAATGGCAGGTTCTTTATCTCTTTTCTCTCTCCTCTCTCTCCCTTCCTTCTCTTACACATTGTGGGTTGCACTACATACACTTGGAAGCCATCATGTGCATTTTTTTGCCTGTATTTAATGCTCAGTTCTATGTTGGTATCAGCCCTTTTGACATTTATTCACACATGTTCCCTTCTCTGTCCTACCTAACCTCTGACTCCCTCATGTTTGCGGTAATTTCCACTTTTGGTAAGACCACCTGATATATTTATTCCATGCAAATAAATGCAGTCATTCTATGTCTCTCTCTTTCCTTCTGACTAATTTCACTCAACATGATCCTTTCCATGTCCATCCATTTATAGGCAAATTTCATGGCTTCATTTTTCCTAACAGCTGCATTGTGTAGATGTACCACAGTTTCTTTATCCAGTCATCAGTTCTCAGGCATACTGGTTGTTTCCAGGTTCTGGCTATTGTGAATAGTGCTGCTATGAAAATAAAAGTGTGGATTGTGTTTCTGCTGTGTTTTTTTGGCTTCCCAGGGTATATTCCCAGGAGTGGTATGGCTGGGTCAAAAGGGAGCTCAATTGATAGCCTTTGGAGGAATGTCTATATTTTTTCCAGAAAGGTTGTACAAGTCGACATTCCCACCAACAATGTATGAGAGTACCCTTTTCCCCACATCCACGCCAGCACTTGTTGCTTTTACCCTTTTGAATATGGGCCAGTCTCTGTGGTGTGAGGTGATATCTCATTGTTGTTTTGATTTGCATCTCTCTGATGATTAGTGAAGATGAGCATTTTTCATATGCCTTTTGGCCATTCGAATTTCTTCCTTGTCAAAGTTTCTATTCATCTCTTCTCCCCCATTTTTTAATGGGGTTGGCTCTTTTCTTCTTATATAGCTGTACCAGTGCGTGACATATCCTGGATATTAACCCCTTATCAGATGGGTATTGGGTGGATATTCTTTCCCATTCTGAGGACTGCCTTTGTATCTTAGTCACTGTTTCTTTTCAGGCAGGCACATCTCTTTGACTCCACCGTTTTTCCTGCATTAACATACGCTTCCAGAGACCTGGGCCCTATGAAAGCAGGATGAGAATGCTATTCGGGTCCCCCAGAGAGGAATCAAAAGAGCTGTGCTTGGAATATCACGCCTCCTTCAAGTGAGAGAAGGTATCCAGAGTTCTGACCTCCGTCGCTATTCCAGAATCGGGGACGCTGTCTTGTTTGCCTAGACATTGAAAATCAGATGGGCTGGACATGTAATGCGATTTGGAGATGACTGCTGTACTAGAGCCATTACCGACTGGATCCCATGGAATGTCAAAATATCACGTGGCCACCCATGTACAAGATGGTCAGACTTCCTTGTCAAGACCCTTGGTTTGAGGCTCTTCATATTCCTGAATCAACCAGATGCCATTGGGCTACATTGGCATGTGATAGGGTCCAATGGAAATGTTACTGGTGCCCGCTCGAGCAAATTGATGAATAACAGGATTCAAGTGATCAAATGATCTAGTGATCAAGTGACTTATTTTCAGTTAGTAAATTTAAGTATATTTACTAAATAATAATACTTAAAATTATCTTTCTTATATTATATCCTTTTTATCCAAAGACATTCTCACAACCATAGTCATCATCAGGTTCTTTTTCAAGAATATTCCTTAAGTTTGAAAAGATTAAATGAAATTTATGATTCTAATATCTTTTTTATGATATCTCTTGTTTTCCTATAAGTAGGAATGAGATTACTAGAAAGTTTTCACAAGAAAGCTTAAAGGAAACAAACTGCAGACTGTAGCTAAAGCCCAAAACATATTTCCCAGTCTTATGAATAAAAATAATATTGCAGGTAGTTTATAGGATGTGGAGATGGGGTACAAAGTATTGAATAGTATTAAGTTAATACTGGGTTGATGTTTAGATTAATTTGACTAAAAGAGTCATGAAAAGAAATTCAAGACTCAGGCGAAACATGGATCAGGAGGTCTTACCAAATGTGGAAATTACACGCAAACATGTGGGAGTCAGAGTTTAGGTAAGACAGAGAAGGGAACATGTGTGACGAAATGTCGAAAAGGTTAATACCAACCTAGAACTGAGCATTAAATACAGGCAAAAAATGCACACATGGCCTCTAAGTGTATGTAGTGCAACCCACAATGTGTAAGAGAAGGAAAAGAGAGAGAGGGAGAGAAAAAGAGTTAAAGAACCTGCCATTTATGCAGGCTATGGGAGCGGGGAGGGGAACACTATGTGACCGAAACCTCTAAACATGAACAACATTGTAATTGTATATCTCACGGTGGTATAATAAAATATTTGATAAAAAAAAGAAATTCAAGAAATGTATGAGAGAATATATGAAATTCAGGGTTTAGAATTGAAGTAATTTAGGATTGAGTCTTATAAAAACAAATGACTTAAGGTACGGACCCAAACCCCCACTTTCCCTAAGCAAAGAACTTAGATTATGAAATTCTGATTTCCCCCCCAGATTAGGAAATTCCCCTGATTCTAGAGCTGAAATAGAAAATGCAGAATTAAGAAATACTCAGGCTGGAGCATAGTACACCAGGTAGGGCATTTACCTTGTTTGCAGCCGACGTGGATTCAAGCCCCTGCATCCCATATGGCCCTCTGAGTACCAACAGCAGTAATTCCTGTGTGATAGTCAGAAGTAACCCCTGAGAACTTCCAGGCATAAAAGCAAACAAAGAAGAATTAAGAAATATTTTGAGTACTAAAGACCACGATTGACTCAAGACTGTAGAAGATACAGTTAGGCCTCTGGAAGAACAAGGATTTAATGGAAAGATACATATAAGACCATACTTAGTCCATGTGACTTCACAGCAGCATTCTGATCTTTAATTTTGATTTTCAGTTCAGCTTTTCTCAGGTTCAGGTTCATCAATAAATGCTCGAGTTTTGAGGTGACTATAAGAGAATCCCACCCGCACTGCAGTGCCTGACAATCTACCCATCATATTTGACATGCTAAATACTAGTAACAATTATATACCTTATTCCCATGATGATGGAATGGTTTGAGGCTCTTTATGTTCCTTGGGCTATCTCGCATGTGACAGGACATATGGAGATGTTACTGGTGCCTGCTTGAGCAAATCGATGATCTACAGGAAGACAGTGATAAAATGATACAGTGATATCCAAGTAACCTATATTAGCTCATATTAGCCTATTCTGCATTCTTTAATATTTGCTGAGGTAAACGAATTAAAAAACAAAGAAAATAATTTTAACGAGAATATACAAAAATAAAAAATGGTGCTTCATCAAATTAAAGTTTCTGCATGGAAAAATAAATATGGGCTAAAATTACGAAATTGTTAACTGAATAGGAGAAAATATTTGTGGTCAACATATCAGATAAAGTGTTGCTATGTAACATATATAAAATATTCACAAATATCAGGAATAAAATATCCAAGGTCTAATAAAAAATGGGGAGAGAAAATGAACTAGGACTTCTCTGAGAAAGACCAAAGGATACCAACAGGCATAAGGAAAAAAATTCTCATCATCACTTATCATTAGAAAAAAACAAATTTAAACAATGAGATACAATCTCACAAATTTAAACAATAACTGGATACAGCGAGAACAGCACATATAATAATGGGAACAATCTTTGTTGGTGAGGATTTTGGGGAAAGAAACTGACACCCATTAGTGCTGGGAATATTATCTAGTTTTCAACATGTGAAAAAACAGTATGGGAGGTTCTCGGTAAACTTTAAATTGAAATGCTATAATTTGGGGGTATCTATACTCCAGTAATTCCACTGTGGGGTAACTATATTCAAGACAGAAAAACATTCACAAATAAATATTTATGCACACCAGTATTCATTGCAACATTTCAGTACAATATTGGAATAAACCCAGATGTTCAACAATAGATCAATGGATCATGACAGTGTGGTATATATAGACAATGGAATACTATGCAGCTATAAGGAATGATGAAATCACACAATTTGCTGCAATATCGATGGAACTGGAAAAAATGTTGTTAAACAATTTGTGCCAGAAGGATAAGCAGAGTATGACATCACATATGTGGTATTAAAAATAAATAAAAAATGAAGTCAGAAGAACAAGGTTAAAAAATAGGTAACTGGATGTGGAAAGCAGTAGTTTAAGAGAGATATGCATATATCATCCTTTTTCCAAAAGTATAGGGAAGTCAGGACAGAAAGCCAGTGGAGATAGTAGAGAGAAGAGACAGAAGAGAAGCAACAGGTAACAGTTAATGAAAATCAGTGGTATTAAACAATGATAGATCTAAATATCCAACAACACTAAAATCATGAGACATAAACTTGAATAACCAAATTTAAAAGGTGTGTGCCAAGATGGCAGACTAGGGAAAGAGTAGGATAGGAAAACTGGAAACACTGGTGGAGGAAAGTTGGCACTGGTGGAGGGAAAGGTGCTGGAACATTATCAAAAACCCAATTATGAATGACTTTGTAAATCATGGTGCTTTAGTAAAATTAAATTTTGAGAAAAAGAAATGTGTGGCTTTTATCTGTGGGGTGTTAATACTCCATTGTCTCTCTATCAGATGTCCTAAAATTAATTGGATCCACTGGCCTCTTTAAAGAAAAAAAAATCACTCAGCATTCCTCTGGAAATCTCCATTGTTTTTAGGCAAAGAGTCAAAGCATCTCACATGGGAAATTATAAAAATCATAATTAGTTTGGTATAGTTAGAGCCTTCTAAACCTTTGTTTTAATAAGAGATAATAGTTTATGGGATTCTTCTTGTTTTATACTCTATAGACCAAAAACAAAAACTCTAGAAGGGCATAAAATTTACAAGTGCAAGCTCTCATAGTCACTTTCACTGCTGAAACTTACATACACATTTTGACTTTCAGTGATGCTCACCTAAAACTAGTATGTTGTATTATTAGAAATGAGTGCTACAATATCAATAAAATAATCCCCAAGTGATTATTATATAGATAAGAATAAGTTACCTCGGGCTGGAGAAACAGTGCAGCAGGTAGAACTTTTTGCCTTGCATATGGCTGACCTGGGTTTGAGCCCTGGCATTCTGTATGGTTCCTTTAGCATTGCCAGACGCAATTCCTGAGTGCAGAGCCAGGAGTAATCCATGAGCATCACTGGTGTGACCTAAAAAAGCAAAAAAAAAAATTACCTTAATCTGAATGATAGATAGCCTGGGAGGATAGTACATAAAGGTTAATATTTATATCAATCTATCCCAATTGCCAAAACATAGTCGCAGAGCCACACTACAGTAGATAGATTTTTGAACAATGTTAAAAAATCCCCGGCCCCCCCCCCCCCCCCCCCCCCAACCCCCAACCCCCCGCAAATAAAATGAAACAGAATTTTTCTAAGCTAACTCAGTGATGTTCAGTTTAGAAACATGAACCTCTGTAAAACTGATAGTTGTAGAAATGTGTTTATCATAGTAATCAGATTTTTTCTGAAAGCCAAAATTTTATTTTCAAAATTTTGCCAGATTATTTTCATTGCTTATTTGTTTCAGTTACACACCTCAGAAGCTCTGTGTGATCAGATGTAATCCCAAGGATGTGCCAGACATCACATGTGGTGCCAGAGATTTGAACTATAGAAGTGACCATCATAGCCTCATAAGACAAATGCCGTATTTCCTGTACTTACTCTCAGTCCGCAGCTAGTACTTGAGGAATTATAGACAGTTGAAAGAAATGAATTTGTTTTCCGTAATTTTTTTGTTTGTTTGTTCTGGATCACACCTAAGGTTCACATATATTTTTCTAGTCTGTGCTTTGGGATCAATTCTGGTAATATTAGGAGGACCATATGTGAGATAGGAATAAATTTCAGGTCAACTTTGTGCTAGTCAAGCACATTATCCACTGTTATAAGACTTTGCGCACTAATATTTTAAATAAATATATTATATTATAAATTACAACATATATTATAATAAATATAAATTTAAAACAGGTTAAGAAGTCAGTCTCCAACTTTTAGAGACATACACCATGTATAATAGTTTGTATTAAAATTATAAATACTCATAACAACTAGGTTCTTTGTTTGCTTAATTCAATCAAAAGTGCCTAGAATCAATCCAAATTTAATACTGGACTAAACCATGTTTAAAATTGAACAACTTCAGTGTTCCTCCACCTTCATTTGCTGCTTTGTTTCTGATGCAGCAGTCATATTTACTTGTTTTAGTTTTCCAAATCATGCAGCCGCCTCCCTACAAAGTTTATACATATTTATCTACCCGATTTCAAACACATCTTCACTCATGTCTGGGTATTCTTTTTTTTTTTGCTTTTTTTTTTTGGGGGGTCACACCCGATGATGCTCAGGGGTTTCTCCTGGCTCTGCACTCAGGAATTACTCCTGGCAGTGCTCGGGGGACCATATGGGATGCTGGGGATCAAACCCAGGCCGGCATGGGCCAGCCGCGTGCAAGGCAAATGCCCTACCCGCTGGGCTATCTCTCCGGCCCCAGTGTCTAGATATTCTTAAGGTCTATCTGATTCAAAAAACGTTTTACTTCATCCAAGAGTCCTCCTCCTGACTTCTAAATCTGTCAACATTTTTTTCTTATAAGAACTACTTTAACCTTTAACCAACTTATGCTTTCTCTACATAATCAAATGTGTTATTTTCACCAACCAAAGGACATTTAATCAAGACAAGATTTAAGTATTCTAGTTTATTGCTAATTCCTTGAGCTTAATGAAAGTGTGCACATAAGTTCAATGAAATTCTGCTATATAAATAAATTAGTCAATCAAGGATAGCTACCCATTGCAAAACAGTAAATAAGAAATATAACAAAAATAAAAACAACAACAACAAACAAGATAACTAAGTGTTACTCCCCAAAAAGCCACAAGTAGTTGTGTGTGTATGGAATGTTGCTTCATATTTACTGCTCTGTTAAATAGCAAAGAACCTTGTGAAAAAGGTAGTATTCTCTGAGATTTTAGGCAGAGAGCAGTGTTCTACATATATGGAATAACCAGGAGATGAATGTATTTCTTTTTGCCAAAATCATCATATTCTCATAATAATAGCAAAACCATGTTCTACTATTGTCATTGATCTGTTTTTTTTTGTGATATTATGTGTTTTTTAAATTAATCTTTCATGCTATTTAGCGGTGATATCAACCTTTTGGAAATGATTGCTCATTTATATATCTAGATATTAAAATGAACTTATTTTTTAGACATAAATATAAAGGTTTCAGAAGATAAATAAAAATCTACTCTGAATACTTTCAATGTGCGAGGCACTCTGCATGCTACTGGGTTTGCATGGAAACATCAGAAATGGTAGCTGAGAGCATGGAAGCAACCCAAATACTCAGTGGCAGATGAATTAATAAGAAATGTTGGGGCCAGAACAATAGCACAGCTAGTAGGGCATTTGTCTTGCATGCTGCTGACTTGTGTTCGATCCCCAGTATCCCATATGGTTCTCCGAGCACCTCCAGGAGTAATTCCTGAGTGCAGAGACAGGAGTAACCCCTGAGCATTGCCGGGTGTGAACCCCCAAGTAAAGGGAAAAAAACAGAAATGTTGAGGGACAAAATAATGACACAGTAATTAGCAGGGTATTGTCCTTGGAATAGTCAATCACGATTCAATCCCTGGCACACAATATGGTGCAACAAGACTGCAGTGATTCCTGGGGGGCAGAGCCAGGAGTAAATACTGAGCACAGCCAGGTATAGTACCTTCCAAAAGTAAGAAATGTTGGTATTCATATATAGTGGAATGTTACGCAGCTGAAAAAAATATAAAATATTAAGTTTGCTGCAATGTTGGCGGATTTGGAGGGCTTCAAGTTATGTAAAGTAATTCAGAAAAAAGGACAAATAACAAATTGTAGCATTCATCTGTGTCTTACAGAGAAACTAGCCAGGGAAATGGGAGAGTATCAAATAAAGGCAACCGTTTGGTCTTATTTGCGAAAGTGAGAAAGTCAAGAAAGTGGGAGAGTCTGAGGAAGAGTGAGGAGGACATCTAGAGATAACATAATGATCACTGTATCACTGTATTACTGTCTTCCGGTTCATTATTGATTTGCTCGACCGGTACCAGTAACATCTCCATATGTCCTGTCTCATGCAAGTAGAGCCCAAGGGCACCTGCTTGCTCCAGGAACATAAAGAGACTCAAACTATTCCATCAGGTTATGGGAATGGGGTCTATAATTGTTACTGGTATTTGGCATATCAAATATGACACGGGTAGCTTGCCAGGCTCTGCCGTGCCGGTAGCATACTCTTGTAGTCATCTCAAAATCCAACTTTTCGTTGGGGAGACCAGCCACACATTCGTGAAAACAGTATTTTTTGGTGGAGATACACCTGCCAAAGTAGGAAACGGACAAGACTGTGCACTGGAGGATTGAGTTGATGAAAGCTCTGAAAACAATTCTGTCCATTCCCACGTGGGCTGGACTAGATTCCTTTAACTCTCCTGGTCCCTCTGTGGGGCCGCCTGAACATAATGATACTGATCAAAGATGAGATACTCCCCATGCTAGATTGATGAGATAACCACATATATCAAAACCTTATATGTCAGCACTGCTGGGAGCATGTGACTAAATTACAATAATTTTTAAACAAATGGCATTGTCGAAGGGGCAATATGGAAGAGAGGGACCTTTTGTCATTGAAGGAGAGGGACTGACACTAGTGTTGGCGACAATTGGAAACTATATCTGAAAACAATTTTGATAGTATGATAAATCTGGATGCTTAAATAAAAATTGTACTAATAACTACAATAATCCAGCAGTTTTCATTAAGAAGCAAACCAATTTAAAATTTTCATATTTAACAAATAAATTATTTCTGCAAAGATGTACTGAAGATCATATCAGGATTTTAGACGTCACTAATCCACAGGCCGAGAATTGTGCAATAGAGCACAAACACTATGTCAATGACGTAACCACTTGAACCAAGATAATGTACATAGATCAGGTGCTGAGCCAGTAATATCTGCATATAAATGGGAATTTAAGGAAGAAAAACCATACAAAAAAAGAAAAAAATCTTCAGGAAGACATAGTGCATGCATGCACATTAGTACACCCCCACAGGTACAATGTGCAAATACACACTCACACAGGCACAAAATCGGTAAGAAAGAGTGGCAGCCCTAGCAATCAGAAAGAGAAAATGGTTTCTGCTTCTGCTTTTCCACTCCTATCTATTCCCAGATCCTATAAATCCTACTTACTGATCCATTTATTCATTGGGCAAATATCTGCTTTGTTGAGACCAAAAATATATATGAAATTGCAGCAATGAGTCTAAAGGCTGAGCATGTAATAGATTTTGTGGTACTCTTAAAGAAGACATGTATTTATGTAATTGAAATAAACAATTTCTGGACTTTAATTTTTTTTTGAAAAGTCTCAGGAGATAGTTTTTTGTTCTTTTTTTCCCAGTTGTTTAAGTGCTTGAAGGAGCAAAAAAGCCTCTTCCTGGGGGATCTAGGATCAAGAGATCACTCCTGGAGGGACAATAGGAGGGATTGAACCTATGACCTGACTCATGAAACTTGAATGGCATCCTCAAACAGATCCAAAGTTACTATTGTCATTTGATAATATTGGTCAAAATTAGTTTAGAACAATGAACACATATTGCCCGGGTAATAAAGAAGTGTAATTTTATTAACTTACTGCATATATGAAATTAGTGTGATGTTAGATAGAACTTTTCTCATTATAAATGTCAGATTGCATATTATTTAAAACAGAAGCCCAAATCGACTTTCTTTCTGCAGAGACAAGTAAATAAGTATGGGTAATGGAATTTACATAGAATTTCAATAGCATGCTTGAAAAATCAGAGATATAGCTGGACTTCAGAGACCACATGACTTAATATCAGATTCTCTATCTCTGGTTATTTCTCTTAATCTCTGTGCTTGATTCTCTCTACCAGCCCAATTTCTCCATTGGGCATTTAGCACATTTGCTAACATTTCCATCATTTAAAATTTCATAGTTTTAGGTACAATGAGAGGGATTATTGTCATTCAGTCTCAGAGTAAAATCCCATGAGGACAGTCCTTGACCCAAATTAAATAAGGTACTCATATATGCTTTAATCTTTAGTAGTCAGCAGACAGAAGTACAATTAATTATCAACATGACATAAGTAACATGTATAAGGGGTAAGAGATGCATGTTAATGAACACAAAGATGATGTATTCACACTATTACTCAGATTTGTGAGTATTTTACTCTTCAGGGAAAAAATTGTAGGCTTATTGAAATTCAGAAGTGGATATAATTAAATTATCCAGCAGGACCCAACCCAATTACGGATGACCTTAGAAGTGGGGGAGGTTCCTTTTTCAGCTATCATCATTGATATAAGGGAGTCTGTAAAAAATCTAAGCAGCGTTTATGGTTCTTTTCTCATTATAAAACCCACCTTAAAACTAAGAGACAACAGACAAGGAACTCAATAATAAAGCTATGAGATAAATTTGCTGACAGTGAAGAGTCAGGAGTAACTCCTGAACATCGCTGGGTGTGACCCAAAAGGCAAAAAAAAAAATTAGAATTTATGTCCAGATAGATAGTACAGGCACTTGTCTTCCATGTTGATTCCCAGCATCTCAAATGGGTCCCCTGAGCCCAGAGAGATTGTCTCACATAGAGCCTGGAGTAAGCCCGAGAACAGCTGGGTGAGGTCACCAAACATATATACAAATACGGTCAATAGTTGGGAGTGAAAAAATAATCATTATGATCACTGTCCTATTAACTTGTCAATTTTGTTTGCCTGTACTACCAGACCCTGACTAAGCTCATTCCGTTTCATTTACCCTCAAGATGGGGAATTCCTCTAATGTATTTAGCCTAAAAGTTTCAATAGACTTTCTTTAAGTTAAATAATGGTGTAGACCTTAGATATACTTAGAAATATTGTTGATCTTTTGAAAGGATTCAGAAAAAAATTACCCAGATTTAGTTTTATTTTAAAATAGATGTACATCTAAAAAACCTACATAAAAGCAGGAACATTTATATTATATATGAATATATATGAGGATTTTATAATATGATATGGTCATACTTTCATCCTCCAATGAGGCACCCTTTTGTTTCCATTGCTTAATATAGGATATATACCTTTAGTTTACTTGACTTACATCAGATATTATATTGAATGAATGTATTATACATATATAATTTTGTTCTTTTTCTCCAAACGTATGTAACTTTCTTTGCTTGTTTGATCTTAAAAGAACCCAGAGGAGTTGGATATTTTCTGCCTGTGCTCCAGCCATGTGAAGTTCCATTTTTGGAACTTTGATACTCTAGTGGTGCCTTTCTGCATACTCATTTGGAAAACCATTATTTTTTCCTACTTTTTCTTTTCAGATATCAAAAATTACATCTGAGAAATTCTATCTAGAAACTAAATAGCATAAAGCAAAAGATTTCCCCCACTTTCCAAATTAATATATGTACACATAAAGAAAAGTTCATAGAAATTGACACCAGGTATCTGCAATTCTATGATATTTTGTTTAATTCAGTGGAATAGTCTTAGAATTTTATTTTATTTGCATTCCATCAAATTAGCCAAGCCTATCTGTGCCTTTGAAACTAGTTCCTCCTTTCAAGCTACCCAAATAATTGATGATTTTGGATATAAGTTGTTGACTGTTAGGGGAGATATGAATTACCTTTGGAACCTAAGATATTTCTATAGACATGGACCACTGATCATAGGCCTGAACCATCACTCAAATTTCTGTGAGTCTCAACCACTAGTTTCAGTGACAAATGGAACAGATTCTACAAGTACCTTGTACAAATAATTCTTTGGATTGCTTGTTGTGCTCTCTTGCAGAGCTGAAAAAACTATTTGTCTTCTAACCCTTAAGGACAAAAATGAATTAGTTTTTCCATTTCTAATCCAATTGCTGACGATTTTCCTCTTGAGAGTGACTGGTTTTCTGGAATATCTGTCTGCCATTTTAATAACTGACTCACATAAGCTTCAATATGATTTGGAAACCTATTCTCTAATAACTCGACACAAAGGACTATGACTGTAAAAAATTGTAGGTACCCCAGGATAAAGATGAATCTAATCTCAAATACTATTTGACTTCAGACACTTTCTCAAAGAATACACTGTGATACAGTCTCAATATGGAAAAATAATAAGTGGTAATAACTGCATCAATTGTTAGTTTGTTTAAACAAATACACAATGCTTATCTTTATATTGAAGGTAAGTATAATGTATAGATTAAGGGAATATCTCCTGAGTTCAAATCCCAACTGAACAAATAGTCAGTGAGCCTTTTTAGGAAAACTATTTTTGTTTCTATTAATCATATCATTCTTAATCTACACAGTGTTTATAAGAAAGATATTTCAGGGAATCTAGGAACAATATGCTTATGAGCAAGCCCAGACTAAACTATTTAAGCTAACAGAAAGGTTATTTGACAAAAAACAAATCTAATAAAAATAGTCTTGCCCAGTTTGTGGCATATAGTCTATACCAAATAAATAATGATTCAGTGCTTAATTATTTAGAGTATATAGCATAAAAATTTCCCCTTTTTAATCATGACAATTTTGTGCTAGTCATAACAGGTTGTTTTGCCATAAAGAAAATTTTATATTCTCTCATGGGAAATCTTGGCAGTGTCCAGCTGCTGTGAACATGCTTGTCACTCTCCCAGACATAAAGATCCTGAAACAATTTCACTACGAATGAAACCATTATTTAAGCAGGGGTCGATAATTAAAAGTGACATTGGTAAGTATCCAGTATGTCTTCTCTAGGCCTCAAGTTTGATGAACTGTCATAATCGAGCATTCTCCATTTGCACCCTAGGTTCCAATGCCACGTAACACCTGTGCTTTCAATTTAGGCACAAGTATCAACACTGCACACTCGGGAAGCTAGCCTAATAGATTACAAGTAGAGAAAGATTATGGCTACTAAAATACCAAGTCAATAGTTTACGTAGAAAAGGACACATTTCACTGCATCTGAAGAAAGAACCTTGCACAAAAAGTTGCAATTTTCTAAGTTTTTAAGATTTATTTTATATCATAATTCTGGCAACATCGTTATAACAGAGGTAATGCTTGTGGTTCTTATGTCCAAGGTGACTGCACATTCACCAATACCGACATTCTCAAGGCTCCCGCCAAGGTCTTTGCGCTCTTTGCTGGTCAGACCTTTAAGGCCTCCATCACACCTTATTCTCCCCAGCTTGGTAATCACAATTTTGGAATCAAAGGCCAAGGTTTTTCATCATTCAACATTATGTAATTCCTTGCTTTGTTTCTCTATATTTCACAGATGCGGGAAGGAAATCACCTCTTACTCTCCATTCTCCATGTAACTAATTTTGCTCAACATGCTCTCCTGTAGATTCATTCAAGCTGTAGCAAAAGGCAAGATTTCATACTTCTGATAGTTAAGAGTAGCCTATTGTATATATGTAACAAAGAAGCTTTGTTTAGTTACCTTTCATTAGATTGGTTGTTACCATATTCTGACCATTCTGATTTAGTGCTGCCAAAAAAAGGTGCACATCCACATTTGGTAATTAACCTTTTTATTTTATAGGGCAAATGCCAAAATTTTAAATGGATGGGTCATGTTGGAACTTTATTCTTATTTATCTGAAAGTCTCCATACAGTTTTTTTAAACAGATGACCTTCCCTGCAGTAGTAAACGAGGAAATACAAAGAAGAAATATAAATAGCCAAAAGGCTCATGATAAAATGCTCTACACTGCAATTTGTCAGGAAGAGGCAATTTCAAACAATGAGATGTCTATCATCTTACACCACAGAGAATACCATACATAAAAAGAACAGTAACAACCAGTGCTGCCACAGACATGGAGAGAAACATTATTGTTGGTGGGAATGCCAACTGGTCCAGCCATTTTGGAAAACAATATGGGAATTCCTCAAAATACTAGAAATTGAACTTCCTTATGACCCAGCAATGCCACTTCTGGGAATATACCCCAGAGGTGCAAAAAAACACACAGAAGAAATGCCATCTTCACTTCTATGCTCATTGCAGCACTACTCACAACTGTTCCACTCTGGGAACAACCCAAGTGCCCGAGAACAGAAGACTGGATAACCCATGGTACATGTACACAGATGTAAACTATGTAGCTGTTAGGAAAAAGGAAGTCTTAAAATTTTCTGATAAATGCATGGACACAAGGTTGAAAGGGCCCACAATGACAATACTTGGAAATAATCACTCTGGATAAGAACTGCATACTCAAAGTAGTAAAGGACTATTGTTGACAGAAGGCAAATCAAAGGATATACAAAGGTCTGAGGAATACTGCCTGTTGACAGAACACAGGGCTTCCTGGAATGCTGTCTTCCAACAAGATAGAATGTGGGCTTCCCAGGTGGCACTGTCTGCATGAAGCAGAACCAAGGACCCTGATATCTTGGGCCATTTCCCTTGTTGCATCTCCTTTTGGCTAGTCAAAGATGGGGTCTAAATGGACACTGCCTGGGACTCAGACAGCATCTCTCTCTCCAAAGCAGAATGAGAAAAGACCTTGCCATCTTTGGCTAGTCAAGGAAGGTTAAATTTGTGACATGTGACTCAGCAGTTACACCTCCTCCTGTTTCTTTCAAACACTTAGCCTTGAGAGCACCAGCCTACTTGTGTCCCACCTGCTTACCTCCTGCTAATGTCTGCTTCCTTTATGCTAACCATGTGGAATGCCTTTGTACTGTAAATCATGTGCCCTTGACTCTAGCCTGATTGGTTGTCTGATGTTGTTTATTATATAAGAAGTGGGGTCCTTGTGCAAATTGTCAGCTGTTGAAAAAAGAGCTCTGGCCCTTTGAACTAAATAAATAATTTTTTCCCAGCTCTTGAAGTCTTATCTAAGCACCTCCAACAGATAGATATCTCTCACAAGCCAGGGGGCTGTAAGGGCACAGGTGCCATTGGCTGGTGGGATAACTGGGGCCATTGGTGGTGGGAAATGTACAGTGGAAAAGGGATGAGGGACAGAATATTATATGATTGCAACCTGATCATGAGCAGCTTTGCAACTGTATATCTCATAATTCAATAAAAAATAATAAGATAAAATAGTAAATGAGGATTTCCTTTTTAAAACTAAATCCTCTGTAACACTGTTTCAAGTCTGTTTTTGCTATATAACATTCTCATAAATGTAATGTGATATCTCACTGTCATTTTGATTTGCATTTCCCCCATAAAAAATGAGGATGAACATTTTTTCACATCCATAATGGTCACCTGTATGTCCTATCCATCAAAGTATCTATGAATCTCTTCTTCTAATTTTATATAGCATTATTGATTTTGCATTAAGTTTCTTAGGTGATTTGTGTAAAATGAATATTATACCTTTATCTGATATACAGTGAGAAAATATTTTCCCAAATTTAGTAAGTTGTCTCTTAATTTTAACCAGTTTCTTTTTCCTTACATAAACCTTTATATCTTTTTCCTTATATAAATCTTATATTTTATTAAAATTCCTTACATTTTAGTTTGATTTAGCTCCATTTGGTTACTTCTGTTTGCTGTTTTGTATCATAAAAATTGAGTGCACTAATTAGACACACATCTGAGACTACTGCACTGGAGCATTCTTCTTATGTTTTCAACACTGAATTTTATGAATTACAACTTAATATAAAAAACGGGAGTGATAGGGCAGTGAGTAGGGTACTTGTCTTCCACATAGCCATTATCAGTTAGATACCTGACAGTTCCCTAAGCACTGTTCAGAATGATCCCTGAGCACAGAGCCAGGTATAAGCACAAAGCACCACTGGTTGTTACCCCAAAATAAAAAATCTAATATTGAAACTTCGGTATTTTTATTAATATCTTTGCATGGTAAAATATAAGAGATCCAGTTCAATTTTATTAGATAACCTGAGACTATTCAGTTTTCCTAGTACCGTTTGTTGAATAACTTTTCCTTCTTCCACTTTATATATAAGTTCCTTTGTCAAAGATGAGGTATTTTCTGGTATTTGAGGGTTTGGCTCTGAGTTTTCAATTCTCTGATCTCAGAGGGGGTTTTTTTGTAGTACCACACAGTTTTGTTTGCTATAATGTTATAAAATAATTTAATCAAAGATCATTGTACCTTACATTATTTTTATGTTGGAAATGCTTTTGGTTTTCAGGGAGTTTAATAATTCTGTACAAATTTATTTAAATTTGTTCTAAATTGGTGAAGAATGTCACAGGATTGTGACAGCACTGAATCTATATAATGCTTTGGAAATTTTAGAATATTTTCATATTATTCTTAAAATCCAAAACAGGTAGATTATTTTCATTTCCTTGTATCCTTTTCTATTACTTTCAATAGTGACTTATTTTTCCTGGTAAAGTCTTTCAGATTCTTTAAGTTGATTCCTAGGTGCTTAATAATTTTGGACACTATCTGAAATGGAATAGCCTTTTCAGTTCCATTTTGTCTGGTTTCCAAATATTTTCCTAATTTAGGCACTATGATTTAACATTGCATGTTATATCAATCAATTTTTAAGTATTAATCCATTTGACATGCCTGCACTGAACTACACTTGATCGAAGTGTATTATCTTTTCAATAAGGTATTTAATTATTTGATTTATTTACTTTTTACTGAGAGTGTTTGCATTGATGTTCATCAGAGTGAGTGGCCTAAAATTGTCGCTTTCAGTACATCTGCATGCTTTTATCTTAGGGTAATTTTGCCTACATAACCTCTATTAGGAAGGATTTCTGTTCAATATTTAGGAAGATTTTGAGGAATATAGGTTATACATTTTCTATAAAAGTTTGATTGAAGTTACTAGTGAATTTGTCTGGAACTCAGCATTTGTACACTGTATCACTGTATCACTGTCTTCCTATTGTTCACCTATTTGCTCGAAGTGGGCACTAGTAACATCTCCATTAGTCCTGTGACGAGCAAGTGCAACCCAAGGGTATCTACTTGCTACAGGGACAGGAGGAGCCCGAAACCATTCTTCAGGTTATGGAACTGAGGTCCATAAAAGTTAATAGTCTTTGGCATAAAAGTAAATAAAACACGGTAGCTTGCCAGGCTTTACCATGTAGCTGGTATAGTCTCAGTAGAAGGCTCTCAACCAGAGCATTTACTGATGAAACTTAAAGGGGGAAGATCAGGTTTTCTCTTGGATGGAGCTCTGAGGAACGATGGAGTCTGGATGTTGAGAATGACTAACTGCATGATCTGTGGTTTGCTCTGGCTTCTTGCCAGGCTTACTGGTATCAGTTAAAACATGTCTATAACTGTTCACTATGTATAAATATGAAAGAAATTGGGAAGAACCTTATGCAAAATTCAGTATCCTATAAAAATATCAGCGTGGCCGCTTTTGCAGCCACACGCCAAGGGACATGTGGGTCTGGCGTGGGTGGGTCTCTCTCTTCCGGGGCAACTGGCATGGAGGCGGAGGAAAGGGGCAGGGCCCAAAACTCCACTCCGAGTCCGGCCAGCATGGTCTCTCCTCCCCTCATGAGAGGAAACCCTTGGAGCAATGTTGGACTCTGCCAGGGGATGGCCGAGCCCCTTACCGGGAGGTCAGCTCCATGGGTTGCTTCCACATGGGGCCGGCCAAGCAGCACAGCTGCGGGTCTGAAATGGTCTGAAGCGTTTGTTATTGGAGATATTTTTATTTCTCTTTCAATTTCCTTTCCTCCGTTCATGTTTGCTACTTTCTCCTGATTCATGATCATGCAGAGGGTGTATGATTCTAAGAATTCATCCATTTCCTCTAATTATCCATCTTAGTGGCCTACAATTCTCCATAGTAATCGTTTATGAGTCTTTCTAGTTTTGAGGCATCTGTCTCAATTTGTCCCCTTCAGCTCTGTTTCAGTAAATTATTTTTTCCCACTTAAGTCTAAAGTTTGTTTGCTTTACTTGTTTTTACAGCTCCCTTTCTTTACCTACCCCTTTCTTTTCACTTATGGAGGTACATTCGCAGCTGTGTTTAGGTATTACTCTTAGCACAGAGGTGCTCAAGGATCAATTCTGGTTAACTTGGAGGAACAGTTGAAGTAGGTGCCAGAAATTGAGTCCTGGTTGGCAGTGTAAAAGGCAAATGTACCACCTGCTATACTTTATCTCCAGTCCCTAATAATTGTTTTACATTGTTTATATCTGATGACATCGTTCTAATAACACCAAACATTAGCCAAGCAGCACAAATGCTGGCTGACTTTGACAGAGCATGTGGAAATATAGGTCTACAGCTGAATCTGAAGAAAACTATGTTCATGAAGAATGAACTAGTTCCAGAGGCCCCATTCACTCTCAATGGAACAGACATCTCTGAATGCAGCAGTTATGTGTACCTAGGTTGAGTGTTGCAGGACTCCCTAAGGGCCGCTGATCTGCTCTGGATTGCCTCCCGAAATCACCGTAGATAAGGGGGTAGCAAATGTGGCAGTTTATCCGACAGTATGCTGTACTAGCTGGATAAATACCCCAGCTACACAATCATCGTGGTTAGCTAGATCTTACCAGCATATTAGCCTGGCACATAGGACACCTAACTAATTAGACCAGAGAGAAATGCTGTTTGCTTCCAAGCAAACAAGCATGGCTCCCTGATATACTCAAAGGCAACTAAAATATAAAACTACAATGAAGTAGAAGAGACTTGTGAAGGCTTGGAGAAATATTTAACTGGCATTGGTGTTGGTCAAGGTACAGAGACATGCCATCTCAGAAACCCCCTTCTCTACACTACAAAAAGCATTCCTAAGCAGATTTCGACTCAAAACATTAGCACAGTAAAGGCCCTAGGTGAGGTGCAGGGAGGGATTACCTAAGGGCTTGGACCCTCCCTGCTTTCCATAACAGTGGGAGGAAGGTCGAGTTAAGGGATATAAACTAGCGCGGCCCGCTCTCGCACCCTTCATCCTTGTGGGATCTCCTCTTGTGGCGTTCATTCCCCTTGAGCTTTACACGTGGTGGTCGCCACTTGGCCTACACAGGCTGGGGTTCTAGCCTGGAATCCTAAGCATCGGGTTTTCCTTTGCTGATTTGTATGCCTGAACCTGTGATAAGTAAAGCCTTTTAAAACTGCATCGGATCCTGAGTTTTCATCCGTTCCTCCGGCTTTGGAGGTAGAAGGAACTCGCTTCCCGGCACTGTCGGGGACCCCGGGCGCCCGACAGTTGAGAAGTCAACATGATGAACCTGACCTAAAACTTGAGCTGTGCAGGAGGAAGAGAGCGGCATGGAATGCCTTCAAAGGCACCTAAGAAATAGCTAAAAGGACAAAGAACCTCCGGCTCTGGGCACATCACTTTGACTCCACTGTTCTCCCTGCATTAACATACGCTCAGAGACCTGGGCCCTATGAAAGCAGGATGAGAATGCTATTTGGGTCTCCCAGAGAGGAATTGAAATTGCTATGCTTAGAATATCACCCCTCACTCAAGTGAGAGAAGGAATCCAGAGTTCCAATCTCCGTCACTGTTCCAGAGTCAGGGAGGGATGCTGTCTCGTTTGCCAAGGCATCAAAAATCAGATGGGATGGACATGTAATGGGATTTGGAGACAACCGCTGGACTAGAGCCTTTACCGACTGGATCCCACGGGATGTCAAAAGATTATGTGGCTGCCCACCTCCAAGATGGTCAGACTTCTTCGTCAAGACCCTGAAGGAACGGTTTGAGGTGCTTCTGAATCAACCAGATGCCATTGGGCTACATTGGCATGTGATAGGTTCCAATGGAAATGTTACTGGCGCCTGCTCAAGCAAATTGATGAATAACGGGATTCAAGTGATCGAGTGAAGTGATCGAATTGTTTATTTCTATAATTTAACATTATAGAATTATTATAATTAAAAATTAAATTTAATGAATTTTTTGTTATTTTTTTTATTTTTCATCTTTCCGAATGTAGGCCTATGTTGCCCCACTTAGTATTTCTTTCACTATGTCCTATAGGTTGAGAAAGTTTGCGTCTTCATTCTCAATGGTTTTGAGTTTGTCTTCTTCTGTTTAATATTTTGCTCAATGATGCTTTAACAATATGTTCCTCAATTTTCCATATGGTGAAGCTCTTTCCGACTTCCATATCTGATCTACTCTACAGATATGAGTAGATATGAGCTGTGCTCACAAAACACTGCATTGTTTTGTGAGCAGAACTTACAACTTAAAACTTTTAGCTTGAAAGAAGGAACCTTTGTGATTTAATTAGCTAACTAGTAAGGGGAGAAGAATTTTCCTGAAGTCACATTACTCACATATGAATATAAGTATATAATATATATATATATATGTTGATACAGATAAAGATATAAAGATATACACATACATGTATATATGTATATGGGGGCTAAAGCAATAGTACAGTGGATAGGTCATTTTGCAATGCACATGGCTGACCTTGGTTTAATCTCTGGCATCCCATATGGTCCCCAGAACCTGATCAGGACTGATCCCTGATGAAGAGTCAGAATTAGTCTCTGAGTACCACCCAGTGTGGCCTCAAAACCAAAATAAGTAATGAAATATTCAAATAATGCATAAAAACATTTTGAATCTTGAAAGGACATTTGCTAAGAAATATGTTAACTGTGCTCTTTTTTAAAAGGTTCGAAATTGTATTGTCCAAATAATTATATGCTGAGAACATTATGAACTATTTTTTTAAATTTAAAACATTGTAACTATTTAAAATGTATACTTTCATGAATTATTTTATCATAAAATAACCTATTTTTAAAAATTACACATGGATAATGAATATAAATACATCACTACATAAATTATTTTGCCTCTGAAGTATTATTCCATATGACAACATTGTAGAAAGACAAATATATAGATGTGTGTATACATACATATATATGTATATATATATGCTTATGTAAGCTTTTGAACATTAATTAAATGCTTTGATTAATCAGTGAGTCACTAAGGAAAGAAGCTCAATATATTAGCTCTTCTAATTGTAAGTAGCCCTAGGTTTAGCCAAATCCTGAGCAAAAGATGCAGAACTTCTTTTCATAGTCTCCACTTGACTTATTTCATGGATGCCCTAATTTTTTAATTAAAATTTTTTATTTAATATTTCTCCATCCAACTCAAATCCCACCACCAGTGTGTTCCCACCACGAAAGACATTCATTTCCCAGGGCCTCTATCCCCATGGCTTCTCCCTCATGTAGAATCAATTATATTGACCATTGCAACCCATATATGGCAATGGTATTGATAAAGTCATGGCATTTTTCCCTGGTTTGTTATAGGCTAATCTGGTCTGCTTCTGTTCTTGCATCAACCATCTGAATTTCTAGAACATGAATTTCTAGAACTTGTTTGTTTTCCATGAGTTGGAGGTACTGTGCCGCCACAATGTGGCAGTGCACCATGGGGGAGAGCCAGTAGCAGCTCTGTCCCCTGAATCTCTGTCTCTGGATCATGGCCAACAACAGCCCAGGAGCAGTTTGTGAGCAGGTCCATCAGGCCTCCCTGACTGGACAGAGGTGGGGGAAAGGGACCCCAGCTCCATCTCCACGGAAGCCCAGTGACTTTTCTAGTAGTTCAACTGTGTTTTGTTTTGCACTTCTAGTTACATTAACTATGCAAGTTACTCAAAGGGCTTTTTGTAGATTAAAACTTAACAGTATAACATAAAAAAGCTTTATTGAAAATTAAAAATAGTTCAAATTCACACTCAGAAAAATAAATAACCTCATTTAATCTTCCCAGGTATTTAACCTAAGACAAAAAATACAAAAGAAGAATCCATACAAATATTATTTTGATTATAATTATTTTGTATTATGTGGTAACATTTTATAATTTAAAAGAAAAATCTTTAGAGTGTCAATCTTACATTATAAAGGGTGTAGAGAGGAGCATAGGTAGCTCCCACATTCATTGCTATTTGTGGCATAAATTATAAAATGTACAATGTTATGTTGGAGATACAAAACGTGGCATTGATAATGCATCACCTCACTGTAACATCTTATTATTTCATTCTTATAGCTGAAAGTCCTAACAGAAATCTGATGATATTAACTTGGTACCTTCTTCCTTCAGCTATTAATTTCATTTGAATTTTGATCTTTCAGGAAACAAAGTGCAAGCTTTAAGGGTTTGTTTATTTATTTACTTACTTGAGAAAGAAACTCAACATATTTAAACTCATCAAATGTAGCAAGAAAAAACCTTCACTACTTAGTTTCTAAACCCTGTTTCTGGTGCTGCTAAAGAAAATATGACTCATTCTATTTCATTCTTATACTCACTTGCTACAAATTTTTGAAAAGAAATATTTTAACTGACTGCCCATTACAAAATTTTTGTTCCTCCTTCCAAATGTAGAGATTCTGTCATTATAACCTTATTATAACAACTTTTCCTATATAACTCCTGATGATTGCGTAAGAGGCATTCAAGATATAGTTGCTTCTCTTTTCTCATAAGTTTTGTTATTCATTAAAGAATGCTCTTTAAAAATAATTATGGGACTTGGAGCCAGAGCAATCATGCAATCAGTAGGGTAATTGCCTTATAGACTGCTCACCGGATTGAATTCCTACACCTCTTATGGCCCTCATAGCCTGGCAAGAGTGAACAGTCAGTGTAAAACCAGGAGTAAGCAATGATCATTGTAGTTGTAACAAATTGGGTGGAGGGGAGAATTGATGGAGAATGGGAAATGGTAATGTCAGACTAAAACTCACTATTAAATATACACAAAGAGACTTACATCTTTATAATTGTATATCACAGTGGTATAATAAATCAATAAATAAATACATGAATAAATAAATAAATAAATAAAAAGCTATAGGACTACAGCTCATGAGTTATGTGGAAATAGATGTCTTATCTATCCCAGCATCAAAGCTTATATTGAATCAAAGAGATATCGAAATTTCAAAGAGAGGGGCTGGAGCGATAGTCCAGTGGGTAGGACGTTTGCCTTGCATGCAGCCAATGCGTGTTCTATCCCCAGCATCCCATATAGTCCCTATGCAGTGCCAGGAGTAATTCCTGGGCACAGAGTCAGGAGTAACCCCTGAGTGTCTGGGTACCTGGCGAGCAGCCCCCAGCAAAAATAAAGAAGACCTAGATCTTGCTGGACTTCATCTCTGCAGAAAAAGGAGAGGAATGGGCTTGGAAGAAACTCTGCCTTTTCCCTGCTACTGCTGAGAAAGGAAAGAAAGAAAGAATGAAGGACACCCATGCAGCGGGAGCTCTGGATAGCAGCACTTGCTTTACTGGACACAGTTTAAGCCTTTTATACAATATTTGGGAGAAGGGGGTACAAGCACACATCACAGGGCACTTGCAAGCTCCTGGGCCATTGTAACAAATGACAATCACAAATTTAGCATTTGCAAGGTAACATTTGCAAGGTAACAATCATTGATTACACATCCCTGTGATCAGAGGTCAGAAGACCAGGCACATTCTGCCTCACCTTAGCTCTGATAAGCACAGATGTTTTGGGTGTAAACTTATGGCAGGGCCCATTTCTGGGTCCCTCCCTTAGGGTCTTGTGGTGGGAAAATCTGGACCCTAAGGCTAGCAGCTCAGAGCCCAACAGCTGAGCATCATTGGGTGTGACCCAAAAAGTCAAAAAACAAATTTCAAAGAGATTTCAAAAATGATAAATAGGTGTTTAAAAATGAATAATTTGTCTGTTCACTGGACACTGAGTAAACTAAAAAGAGAATGAGACGGGAATCCATAATGTTTTGTGACATTTTTCCAAGCTTCCTGACTTTGTAGGCTAGGTATTCAGACCAGATATGGAAGCTTTCACTCCCCATTCCTGTCATTCTCCAAGTAAAGTCCTTTTCACCAAGATGAAATTCAAATCAAAGTTGTCTAGTTAAAATAAACCTTTAAATTAACATTTCTATTCCCTTCGTAAGTTGACCTATAAAACTTTAGAAAGTAATGAAGGCTGTTGGGTGAAGGATAAAAGCAATCTCTTTATAAGATATTCATAAAAAGTGCAACCATACTGCCATCTATTGCTTCAAATATTTGTTCATTTTAGATACTACAAATTATATTTTAAAACTTAAATAATTATGCGTGACTTATGTGCTGTTTTTACAGTAAGTAATATACTTGCTATATATATTATAATATAAAATATTGATATGGTAATATGCATGTCATATAAGATATATGATTACCATTTGATAGGTACAATGACTATTGAATTGCAATTTCTTTTCTTCTTAGATTTTCTTTAAAACTATTCATAGAGTTACTGGAGAGTCATGCTTGGTGAACCAGATATGAATAGAAGTATAAGTGAAATTTAGGGCAGATAATACTTTAATAAACAAATCAATTTACAATTATCTATGCAATTATACTTGTCATTAAGGTGACTAATGATGTTTATAGTTTTATTACATTGATGCAACCATGTTGTATCTTTCAGCTTTAATGAAGGTCTATTGGATAAAAATGAAAAACAAAAACAGCAAATTTTTTTTCTACCAAAAGGAGATAAGAAGATTCTAACTACTCCAGGTTTCCTTCAGTTTCTTTGCTTGACCAATTTTCAGTCTCATCTTAAAATCTATGGAGATAAATTTATTAAATTTGTTTGTTAAATTATTTATTAAGCTATGGAGAAGAATTTGTTAAATAAATTTATTATTTATTTGTTTTTAAAGACTCAAATATCTATTCAGATCCTCCATGGAAGTACTGGAATAAAATTTACTTTTTTCTTAGCTCCTGGAAAGCCAGATAATAGACCTTCTGAAAGTAATGCAATCTGTAATTTATTTTTTCTTAAAAATATTTTTTCTTTCATTTAATATATGCCTCAGAATAAACATTAAAAGTACTGGTCACAGGGGCCAGAGCTATAGCCCAGCGGGTAGGGCGTTTACCTTGCATGCGGCTGGCCTGGGCCAGCCTGGGTTCAATCCCGGCATCCCATATGGTCCCCCTGAGCACTGCCAGGAGTAATTCCTGAGTGCAGAGCCAGGAGTAGCCCCTGAGCATTGCCGGGTGTGACCCAAAAGAGCAAATAAATAAATAAATAAATAAATAAATAAATAAATAAATAAATAAATAAAAATAAAAGTACTGGTCATGTAACTATGATCAGAATCCCTGATTGTTAAACTCCAACGGATTTACTGTTTTTCTTTTGTTGTATTTTTCCCCTGGGATTGTTTATTGACTATAATCACTTTGTTGTCAAATCCTGATGTCATGGTGCAGGATAAATGTATACCACAACAGGGCCTGTTGTGGAACATTTACCGCACCAGAAGTAATGTTACCTGTCACCATCAATTCTGTCAGGGAAACTTGGCTAAAACCGATTGGTTGTTATTCAACAATGTAACTAAAGGGAAGTTTTGCACTTATATTGTTCTTCTTCAAATATGGTAATTTGTGTTCAAATTGTGTTTGTTTTCTATCATTGCTTCTGTTTCTTGACTGTTAACATTATAACATAATCTACTTAATCTGTAAAAGACTAGCCTGACAGTGCTTGTGTTAATAGTTATGGAAAGCATTGGGGATTGTTTCTTTTCAGCTTTCTAGTAATCAGTCAAGAAAATGGAAAGATGCTGGTACTGGAAAGACAGCACAGTGATTTCAGTGCTTGCTTGCGTATGGTTGTCTTATGGTGTGATCTCCAAGACCTCATTATGGCTCCCACTAGAATTTCCAAGAGTGATCCCTAGGCAGAGCCAGAAACAAGCCCTGAGCATTACAGAGTCATCCCTCCCCACCCCCACGAGAGAGTGGGGAGGACATGAAAAGATTTTCTGTACTTACAGAAAACCTGAAATTAGATGGCTGATCAAAATAGAGCTGCATTCTATTGCATGCAGCTCCCTCTCAGAATCTCAACGCCACAGCTATTACTCACCCAAGAAAAAGTTAACTGGACTATTACATCTCTGTTTCACCTCACCTTTTCCTTGTCCACAGAGGTTAAGATTTCTTAAAAGCTGCATGGTAAAACAGAACAATATGGTTTAGGAATAACTAAGCAAAAATGATTTTGTATTGATTTCTCACTGCTACTGAAACAAATAATCAAGAACTGGCTAGAAGCAAAAACAACAAGGTTATCACCTTTCAGTTCCAAGCGTCCAAAATACAAACATCTCAGTGGAACCAAATGTAGCTAAGAATAGAAATGGACTCTGGAGGTTCTGGGAAAATCTGTTTCATTAATATTTCCAGCTGCTGGAGTTCTCTCTCTGCTTGGGTTCATAGCCCCTTCCTCCATTCAAAATCCATCACATTAATACAAGGAAAAATATAAGTATATGCCCACATCAATAGATATAGCAAAAGATTTTGACAATATTAATAGCCATTTATGATTTAAAACCCTCTATAAAATTGAAATGAAGGAACTTTCCTTCATACAGTTAAAAGCCATTTACCATAAAACTACAGCTAGCATCATACTCAATGATAAAACATTGAAAACCATCCTTCTATAATCAGGCATAGTACAAGGTTCTCTACTCTCACCACTCTTGTCTAATATAGTATTAGAATCCTGGCCATAGCAGCTGGTGAAAAAGAGATATTGAGAGCATCCAGATCGGAAAAGAAGTCAAATAATCACTATTTGCAAATGAGATGGCACTAGGCTTAGACTTAAAAACTACAAAAAATTTTTCTTTGAAATAAGACATGTGTACAATAATATTGTCATTCTACAGAATCAACATGTGGAAATCTACAGCATTTTGTATGCAAACAATAAAATTGAAGAAAGGAAAATAAAGGAAACAACACTAATCACACTGTGTCTCACAACACCAAATACCTGGGAATCAGTGAAAAAGAGGTGAAGGCCTATATTAAGAAGACTATAGTTCCTTGATAAAAGAATAGGGGCCAGAGCGATAGTCCAGCGGGTAGGGCGTTTGCCTTGCACGCAGCTGGCCCATGCTGGCCCGGGTTTGATCCCCGGCATCCCATATGGTCCCCTGAGCACTGCCGGGAGTAATTCCTGAGTGCAGAGCCAGGAGTAACCCCTGAGCATCGCCAGGTGTGACCCAAAAAGAAAAAAAAAGAATAAAAAAAGAAGACAAAGAAAATTTGTCCCATCAAATACCTGAAAATATTAAACAAAAGAGGAAAATACTTTTATTAAGAAAAAATACAGACCCCTGATAAAAGAGAAAAAATGCAATGAAATTGAAATCCATCCCAGGCTCATGGATAAAAAGTAACAATACACTGAAACAGATCTATTCATACAGAATTTTAATTCTTTCTGTTTTGTTTCTGTGTCATGCTTCTTCAGTAATTTTATTCGTAATGTTAGTTTTCTAGAGATGGCTAATTTTTGCTGTAATTATTAGTGTTGTTTTAATTGAAATTCAAATATTTTATACTTTTCTCAATGCGATTCAAGATATTTTTAACTTTAATTATTATTATCTACCTACCCAATATTTATTCAGCAGTATGGTATTTAATGTCCACATGTTTGTACATTTTTAGCTTTTTTTGTTGTTCTGTAATTTTGTATTCAATGTAGTAGAATACATCCTTGATATGATGGCAAAACATTGATATATATCAATTTTTGCTTGATATCTCAAGATGATGCATTTTTTTTTCAATTAAAGAGCCATGACTTACAGAGTTACTGATAGTTGAATTTTTGGCATATAATAATCAATACCAAACCCTCCACTAGTGTTCAAAGATTCTCTCCCCCTCCCAACCCCTCATTCCACCCGTGCCTATCTACGAAGTTCAAGTTCAAGTAATTGCCACTCAGATCTCATGCTTGTAGTTCTGAAGAATGTGTTTTGGGTGTATGGTAATACCCCTCACTCATATCGTTGGTTTCACTGAAGCCTGGATCCCTGTTTATCCAATACTTTCCTTTTTTTTTTTTTTTTTTTTTTTTTGGCTTTTTTGGGTCACACCCGGCAATGCTCAGGGGTTACTCCTAGCACTGCACTCAGGAATTACTCCCAGTGGTGCTCCATAGACCGTATGAGATTCTGTGAATCAAACATAGGTTGGGTGCATGCAGGCAAAAAATACTTACCACTGTGCTATCGCTCCGGCCCCATATCTATTACTTTTCATTCTCTTCTTCCCCTTGATTTCTTTCCTTCTCTGTCTTTTTTAGAAGTTATAACTTCTTTTTTAGAATCTCCTTTTAGAATTAATTTTAAATTTCCTTTTATAATTCCCTTTTAAAATGTCTCATGTGCTATTGAGAATTACTCATAGTAGTAAATTTAGGATAGAATAGTCTGTATTATTATGCCTATTAAGTCCAAACTAATCTACAATTTAAGCATACCATTTATTTGCTTTTGATCTGGATAATCTGCCTGTTGATTTGGGCTATCAAAATACCTTAGTATTGTTGCTCTCAGTTTCTCCCTTTAGGTTTTATGTATTTTGGTGTCACTGTTAGATGTATATATATTAATTTTTCTTATATATTCTTATTGAATTGACTTACTTACCTTTATAATCTGTGTGCTTTCACATTTTGTAAGTATTCTTAAGCCTTTGTGATATAAACATATGTTTGACATACTCGGCATTATCACTATCACTATCACTATCTTCCCGTTAATCATGTATTTGCTAGAGCGGGCACCAGTAATATCTCCATATGTCCTGTCTCATGTTAGTAGAACCCAAAGGCATCCGCTTGCTCCAGGAACATAAAGAGCCTCAAACCATTATATTAGGTCATGGGAATGACCTAATATAAATGTTACTGGTATTTGGCATATCAAATACAACACAAGCAGCTTGCCAGGCTTGCTGTGCGGGTGGCATACTCTTGTAGTCACCAAGGTGACTCGGCATTATATTCACATAAAATTCATTTCTATTACTTGGTTTAAACTATAGAGTCATTTGAAGCGAGAATTCTAAGTGGAATACTCAGGACTTGTTGATTAGTGGAAACACTCTGTATTTTAGAGAATTACGTTGTTTACTTTTATTTTTATTTATTTATTTATTTTTATTATACCACCATGAGATATACATTTACAAAGATGTTCAGAATACGGTCTCAGTCACACAGTGTTCCAGCACCCATCCCTCCACCAGTGCCCCATTACCACCACCAATGTCCCCAAATTCCCTCCAACCTCCACCAGTCTGCCTCTATAGCAGACACTTTTCCTTTTCCCCTCTCTCTGTCTCTCTATGGCTCTGTCTCTCTTCTCTCTCTCTATCTCTCTCTCTTCTGTTACACATTGTGACTTGCCCTACAGACATTTAGGGTTTATCATATAAGTCACTTTGTATATATTCAATGCTGAGTTCTAGTCTGGTGTTACCATTTTTCACAATTAGTAGAACACTGGTATATATTAATATCCCACTAATGAATGAAGTCATCCTATATCTGTATTTTTTTTCCTTCTGCCTAATTTCACTCAGCATGATAATCTCCATGTCCATTCATTTGCAGGTAAAGTTCATGACTTTGTCATTTCTAACAGCTGTATAGTGTTCCATTGTGCAGATGTACCATAGTTTCTTTATCCAGTCATCTGTTCTTGGACATGTAGGTTGTTTCCAGATTCTGACTATCGTGAACAGAGCTGTGATGATTATAGAAGTGCAGCTAAAATTTCTGCTGTGTGTTTTCGGGTCTCTAGGGTATATTCTTGGGAGTGGTAGTTCTAGTTTTTGGAGGAATGTCCATATTGTTTTCAAAAAAGAGTTGGAACAGTTGTCACTCCCATCAGCAGTGAATGAGAGTCGTTTCTCCCCACATCCACACGGGGAGAAAAAAAGAAAGCTCCTATATTGTTATTTTTAAACTTAATATCTATAGGTTGGCATTTATTATCATTTTAGTTTTCTTACTCTTTTAAAGACTCGTCTCAGTTTTTTCCCATTGAGAATGATGCTCGCTGTGGGCTTGTAGTAGATGGCCTGGATTATCTTGAGGAAGGTTCCTTCAATCCCCATTTTACGGAGAGCTTTCATCCTGAACGGGTGTTGAATCTTGTCAAATGCCTTCTCTGCATCTATTGATATGATCATATGGTTTTTATTTTTCTTTTTGTTGATATGAAGTATTATGTTGATTGACTTGCGAATGTTGAACCATCCTTGCATTCCCGGGATGAATCCCACTTGGTCATGGTGTATAATCTTTTGATGACTCTTTGGATTCTATTTGCTAGTATTTTGTTGAAGATCTTAGCATCTGTATTCATCAGGGAGATTGGTCTGTAGATTTCCTTTTTGTGGCATCTTTGTCTGCTTTGGGTATCAGGGTGATATGTGCCTCGTAAAAGCTATTTGGGAGTGTTTTTGTTTCTTCAATTTGTTGGAAGAGCTTAAAAAGAATTGGGAGTAGGTCCTCTTTAAAGGTTTTGTAGAATTCACTGGTGAATCCATCTGGAACTGGGCTTGTGTGTTTGGGGAGACTTTTGATTACCGATTCAATTTCCTCGATGGAGATAGGTTTGTTGAGGTATTCCAAATCTTCTTGTTGCAGACTTGGGAAGCTATAGGAATTCAGGAATTTGTCCATTTCTTCTAGGTTTTCTTGTTTTGTGGCGTACAGGCTCTCATAGTAATCTCTGATGATCTTTTGAATTTCTGTGGTTTCTGTTGTGACGTCCCCGTTTTCATTTCTGATTCTATTTATTTGGGTTCTCTCTTTTCCTTTTCTTACAAGTCTTTCAAGTGGTTTGTCAATCTTGTTTATTTTTTCAAAGAACCAGCTTTTGGTTTCGTTGATCTTCTGGATTGTTTTTTTACATTCCATCTCATTGATTTCTGCTCTAAGTTTTATTATTTCTTTCTTTCTGCTTGGGTTGGGCTCCTTTTGTTGATCACTCTCTAAGATCTTAAGTTGTGAAGTCAGACTGTTTATGATGGCCTTTTCTTCTTTTCTGATAAATGCTTGAAGAGCTATGAACTTGCCTCTTAACACTGCTTTTGCTGTATCCCACAAGTTCTGGTAGTTCGTGTCTTCAGTCTCATTTGTTTCCAGGAATCTTTGGATTTCCTCTTTGATTTCTTTTTATGACTTGCTGGTTGTTCAGCAGTGAGCTGTTTAGTTTTCAGGTACTTGGTATTGGTCTCCGTTTTGTGTACAATTAACTTCTATTTTCAGTGCCTCATGGTCTGAAAAAGTAGTTGGCACAATTTCTATCTTCTTGATTTTATGGAGGTATGATTTATGGCTCAGCATTTGATCTATTATGGAGTATGTTCCATGGGCACTGGAGAAGAAAGTGTATTCAGCTTTTTGGGGATGAAATGCCCTGTATATGTCTACCAGCCCTCTTTTCTTCCATCTCTTCTTTAAGGGCCAGTATTGCCTTGGTAAGTTTCAATCTTGTTGATCTATCCAGGGTTGATAGAGCAGTGTTGAAGTCTCCAACTATAATTGTGTTGCTGTCAATGTCTTCTTTGAAGTCTATTAGTAGTTGTTTTAGGTATTTTGCTGGCCCCTCGTTGGGTGCATATATGTTTAATAGTGTGATTTCTTCCTGATATATGCATCCCTTGACTATTAAGAAGTGACCTTCACTGTCCCTTCTGACCTTCTTCAGCCTGAAGTCTATGTTGTCAGATACCAGTATGGCTACCCCAGCCTTTTGGATGGGTTGTTTGAATGAAGGATTGTTTTCCAGCCTTCATTTTGAGCCTGTCTTTGCTCTGATTGTTCAGGTGTGTTTCTTGCAGGGAGCAGAATGTCGGATTCAATTTTTTGATCCATTGTGCCACTCTGTGTCTCTTTACTGGTGCATTTAGACCATTGACATTGAGAGAGATTATTGTCATGGGATTTTGCGCCATCTTTCTGAATAGGTTGGTTGTTCTTTTTGGGTTATGTCTCGTCTTATAGTAGATCTTTCAGTCCTTCTTTTAAGGTTGGTTTTGATTTTACAAAGTTCCTAAGCTGTTGTTTATCCAAGAGGTTGTATATCTGTCCTTCAAATCTGAGCAAGAGTTTAGCCGGATAAAGAATTCTTGCTGAGGCATTCATTTCATTAAGTTTTTTCACTATATCCCACCACTGCCTTCAGGCTTGGAGGGTGTCTTCTGAGAAGTCTGCTGAAAGTCGAATGGATGCTCCTTTGTATACAATTTCCTTCTTTGATCTTGCTGCCTGAAGAATTCTGTCTCTGTCTATGGCATCCATTACTTTGACTAGGATGTGTCTTGGGGTCTTTCTATTGGGGTCTCTTCTTGCTGGTACGCGTCGGGCTTCTTGGATCTGGATGCCTTCGTCCTTAAACTAGGGGAACTTTTCAGCCAGGATGTTTTTAACTGTTTTAATTTCCTTGGGGTTACTTTCTTGTCCCTCTGGGACTCCTATGAGTCTTATGTTGTTCTGCCTGGCTTCATCCCATTGTTCTCTGTTTCGTTGCTGATCCATTATCCGGTCTTTTTCCATCTTATGTAGATCTCTGAGTGCTTTCTGCAGCTCATCTTCAGTCTCACTGATTCTCTCTTCCGCTGCTGTCATCCTACTATTCAGAGCCACGATTGTGTTTTTCACTTCGTCTACTGAGTTTTTAAGCGATGATATTTCTATTTGCATGGTTCTCATTTCTGCTCTCATTTCCTCTCGTAGTTTATTGACAGCCCTTTCAACTGCATTTTTGGAGTTCTATCGTTTTATTCTTTAGCTCAGTAACTTTTTTTGGATCCATCTTAAATTTTTTAGTTTATAAAGTCTCATTCAAATTTTGTGCATGGGTACTGTGCATATGTTCATTTATGTAGTCTTTTTTAAGGTTTCTATGAATATTTTTTATTTGGGAAATGATATATATGTCTCTTATATGTATCAGTTAGTCATTCTCAACATCCAGACTCCATCGTTCCTCAGAGCTCCATCCA
The DNA here is from genome assembly GCA_021461705.1 of Cryptotis parvus. Classification (NCBI taxonomy): domain Eukaryota; kingdom Metazoa; phylum Chordata; class Mammalia; order Eulipotyphla; family Soricidae; genus Cryptotis; species Cryptotis parvus. Next base: position 78,947 of record JAJIBD010002327.1, read on the forward strand.
AGAGAAAACCTGATCTCCCCCTTTAAGTTTCATCAGTAAATGCTCGGTTGAGAGCCTTCTGCTGAGACTATACCACCTACACAGTAAAGCCTGGCAAGCTACCGTGTTTTATTTACTTTTTATGCCAAAGACTAGTAACTATTATGGACCTCAGTTCCATAACCTAAAGAATGGTTTCGGGCTCCCCCTGTCCCTGTAGCAAGTAGATGCCCTTGGGTTGCACTTGCTTGTGACAGGACCAATGGAGATGTTACTAGTGCCCACTCGAGCAAATCAATGAACAATGGGAAGACAATGATACAGTGATATGTCTCTTAGGTTTTCCTCTCTGTGCTTTCTTTTGCTTTCAAGTCTAAAAGCTTCTTGGTCTAAGATTTCCCTGTGTAGGTCTTCAGTAGAGTCTAGGAGCACTCTACACTCTAGGAGGTCATGTTTTCTGTATTTATTAACTTGATGTCTTGATTTACATAAGTAAAAGATATCATATGGGAAAATAAGTATATGTATATATAATACACATATATAAATATATGTTTATTTTATGTGAATTATAAATATGTAGGCATAATTCGCATAGTATTATACACACACATACACACACGGAGGTGAAAGTTGGGGTAACCTAGTTTTACCATTTATCACTAAATTTTATGTGCTTGCTAGCCATACTGTTCATCAGTTTTTAGGATTGGAACTTATGGTTCTAATCAAAGACACACTCCTGTCAAAAGACCTCAGAGAATTGCAAACTATGTCTAGTTCCAGATTTTTGAACTTTTGTAGTTAGGAAGTAGGCAATTTTAATAGCCCTTGCCAAGTACTGGCTCTTATTGACCCTACTAAACTTTTGATGAGTTGTTTTTTTTTATACAAAGAAATAAGACAAGACCATGTATGAGTTATGTTTGACCATTGTTGACTCCTGGTTTTATGTTGATCCATTGTAACCATATGAACACAAAGAAACCATATTCTAAGGATACTGTGCCTTCTTAGAAGACACAGATTCCAAAGCTGACGGATTGGACTGTATAATTAACAAGTCATTAAAATTTTCTAAAATGATAGCTGGGTAAGAAAAATTTAGAAGTGAGCCTGGAAACTTAGGACTGATGTTTTTCATTTAATTAGGCTCCTTATCTAAATATTATCAGAGGAAAAGGATAGTCTGAGGTGGTGAAAAGAGTAGACTCTCTTCAACATGAAAATGAAAACTGGATACACTACCTCAAAAATCATGTTTGCTTTGTGGTTCTGGTACATCATTGCTGATTGTAGTACATTGAAAAAAGTTCAAAGTTAACACAAGCCTTAAAATGAAACAAAAAGAGGAAAAAATATATTGAACCTAAAAAAAAGGAGAGTGAAAACCTTTACATTACAGATTTTCCCTTTGTGCATTTGTGAGCTTATGATCATGCACATGAGTAAAGTATATTGAGTTAAATTTGTAATATCTGGGGCCAGAGGGATAGCACAATGGGTAGGGCATTTGTCTTGCAGGCAGCTGACCCGGGTTCAATCCCCAGCATCCCATATATGGTCCCCGAGCATTGCTTAGAATAATTCTTGAGCAAAGAGCCAGGAGTAACTCCTGAGCATTGCTGTGTGTGACTCAAAAAGAAAAAAAATTGTAGTATCCAAAGAATACTAGACCTTAATACGATAGAGGTGCTGGATTTAAAAGCCTATATGATATCCATTAGCTTTATATACCTAAGAGACAAAGCCCAATGTAAGGAAGATTCTGAAACTTATGTACACCTTAGTCACAGATACTGGACAGCAGGAGAGGCAGATGCAACTGGGGTTACACTCCAAAGCATGTTTTCTTTTCTCTAAGTTCTTTTTTTTTGGGGGTCACACCCAGTGATGCTCAGTGATACTCCTGCTTCTGCAGTCAAAAATAATTTCAGGCAGGGTTCAGGGGACTATATGGAGAGCCAAGGATTGAACCAGGGTCAGCCATATGCAAGGTAAGCTCCCTACCTGCTGTATTATCTCTTGGTCCCTGGAACAACCATTTTAATATGGCATTATATCCTTCCTATTCAAGACCCTGAACTAATGGCTTGAGGCTCTTTGTATTCCTGAAGCAACCAGATGCCATTGGGCTACACTGGCACGTGAGAGGGTGAAATGGAAATATTACTGGTGCCCGCTAGAACAACACGATGAATAACAGGATGACAAGTGATCAAGTGATCCTTCCTATTGGTTAACAAAAAGATGAATACTCATAAGGGGAAAATGAAGGGGGTCGAAAGAAGTATCTCAGTAGACTGAGCGTTTGTTTTGTATTCAGGTAAGATAGGTTTAATCCCTGGCAGGAGTTATTCCAGAGAACAGAGCTAGGATTGTCCCCTAAGCTCTACTAGGTTTGCAACCACACCTCCCACCTCCACCAAAAAATGAGGCAAAGAAAAGAATAAAAAGGGATTTATCAGAAAAGGGTATTCAACAATTTCTGTTGAACTACGCACTGAGAGAAAATTTAATATAAAAAAGGTATATGCTATATGGAATGTGTAGAACAAACAGATCAAGATTAACTATAGCATATATATAAGAACATGCTTTTTTTTTGCTTTTTGGGTCATACCCAGCAGTTCTCAGGGGTTACTCCTGGCTCTGTGTTCAGGAATTACTCCTGATGGTGCTTGGGGTACCATAAAGGGTGCAAGGGATCGAGCACAGGTAGGTTGCGTGCAAGGCAAATGCCCTGCCTGCTTTATTATTGCTCCGGCCCCATATATGAGAACATTTTTATATATTTTTCACATTTAGATAAATTTTACTTTTAATAGTACTCTTTCAGTTTTTTATAGTTCATACATTTTTAAGTTCACACCTACATTTTTAAGTTTACACCTACATTTTTAAGTTCACACCTACATAGAATTAACTTATTATTGCAGTAATATTATTTTTCAACTAATCAAATTAAGGTTTATAAATGCATACAGTCAAATGTAGAATGTTTATATATATATTTGGTATGTAACAACTCAATCTTATCTTTTAATCTCGATTTAAATATAATTAAAATTCTTACCACATAATTTAAAAGTATATAAGAGAATGAGTCAAATAATATATGTTTGTTGCGTAAAACTTGTTTCTGTCTTGATTATTCATTAATGATTGATCATTACATAACTCATCTCTGTGTTAGGCCAATATTCTCTTACTCCTGTGTTCTGTCCAAAGACTCCTTCATTTCTATGTTTTCTTTTTGAGAGTTCAACTATTTTAATGTGAATTAAATTAATTTTAATTTTAATGTGAATTAAACTAATCTTAATTTTAATAAGTTCAATTATTTTAATGTGAATAATTTTGAACGCTATTGGATGGGTATATTAGAAGACTTATCTGAAACTGAACTCCAAACATAACACTGAGCCGAGAGAAAGTTAAATGCAAAAGAGGGTCTGATCAGATAGAATTCATTATGAAGTACAAAAACATATTTACTCAGCAGCAGAGGTTTACACTTACAAAGGAAAAAGAACCCTGTTTTGGGTAATTTATTTCAGAATTGCTCTGTCAAAAGCTAATTTTATTTTGACTTTGTGAGGCCAACTTGGCTCATGTTGACATTTTGATAAAGGCACTGGAGTAGTATTAAAATTCTAGCAACTCAATGGAGATTACTACTTTCTCCAGGCATAATTCTTGTCTTTAGAAAGAATGAATGATGAATAATAAATGGGGAAAATTTTAATGAATTCACATATTGAGTGAATTTTGTGATCCAGACACATGTGAGGTATAAATCATGAGATGCTACTATAAGTGAGTTGGAGTGCAAAAATAATTAACAGAAAACAATTGTTCTTCAAAATGCCTACTTTAACTCTATAAAAGCTTTTAAGTTCAGTGAAATTTCAGAACAACTTACTACACATTGATTAATAGAACTATAAGACCTCTAATTTTTGTTATTTAAAAATGTTACCTAACATACTCCAATGTTTGTAGTGGCTTGATTAAGTTACAGAGGAATACTTCTTTAATTTTCATTAACCTTCATCTCCAACATGAAAAGGAATACTAGCTACTGGACAAAAGAAAAAATGAAAATCAGGAGAGATAATCATAGTATAATGGGTGTGGTCGAGAGTTTGACCATGGCATTTCTAATCGCAGATGATTTACCAATAAGGAATTTAAGTCACACATAAGTTCCACACATAAAGAGGTGGAAAACAGAATACTTGTTCATGTCAGTCCTTATCCCCACAGATAAAATGTGTCCATCTCCTTCCCAGTGTCAATATAAGATACCATCTATTTATTACACCAAGCTAAATTCCGTAGTCGTTTCATATAACAATCCTCTTCAATAAGTCTTTAAGCCAAATGCTAAACTCTCTCAGATAGTATATAATAGGATTATTACTTAGTAGCTACCATGCTCTTATATAAAATTTATAGCAGGTTTAGCACATAAGTAAAATGTTGCTTCTGTTCAGATGAGATCCTGTGCATTCAGGGTGGTATGGCCGTAGACTATGTTGCTTCTGTTCAAAATGGAAGCATAGGAACCAAGAGTTCTAATATATGTTCCACAAATATCAACTTAATTTGAATACAGAGAATCTGGGCTCTATATTGAGACATTCCCATTGATGAGTTTGTGTCATCTTCTGTGTTTTGTGATCTGGAAGTGCCCTCACCCAACCCATTGCTATACAATTTTATGTTAATTGGAAAGGGAAAGCATATACTTAATAGATGTCTATCATTTTTGCCTGAGATATGCTTGCACTCAGACTGAGTAAAGGTCATACCATAAATTTATAGGATTTTTCAATCCTTCAGGAAAGTGTGGTTGATTTATATTTGCAATTCAGGAACTCCATAGCAGAAGGATGGTTGACTTGCTTCTAATAGACTCCAAAAATAAGTGACTACAAAATTAAATTAGCTGATGTAATTTGTTGCCTATCTTTTGAGTATCTACATACATAATTTTGAATTTTAAAATGTGGGCCATTGGCATCAGTTCTGGGCCATTGGCATCGGCTCTCCTCTGTCAACACAATGGCCACTTCTATAAACAGGCATTCCAAGTTCAAGAGCATTAGAGACGTGACACCGCTCTAGATGGAGGGACTAGAGAGTGCCCTTCAGTGCTGCAGTGTTCCCATAGGCACTGGCTCATTACATGGACAGTGGCTTTGTGAGATGTAAAATTATTCCCTGCTCTCAGAGCAGTCAGCTTCATTTAATATTGAATGAAGCAGAAGCTATATTTCAGCACTAACCTGCCCTCTTCCCTGGTAGCCTTCTGCACTGCATCACTCATCTGTATACTCTGAACTGGCATAAGGGTCATCTGGAACACTAAGCTAATGTGGTAAAAATAAATGCCTTTAATTTGACACTTGACAGCTGTGTGGGTTTCCCAAAACGAAATGGAAAAGAGCTTAAGATCACATGCTCTCCCTGCTCTTTCATTAGAGAAAGCTACGTTTCAAAAACAATCGCGTTCCTCTCTGGTAAATGCTACTAAAAGTAATGGTATTAAACAATGTCTGCGTTTCCACTGTTCAAAGACCATTCTCTGAGCAGTGGAAAGTCAAAGACCAATCTTTGTTGGAATGTGATCTGCCTCCTAAGGTATCCTGATGACACTTTGTACATAACTAGACAAAGGTACAGATGCCAGCAGCAAGGATGTGTCTTTGATCAGTCTCCACTCCGATTTACTAGGAAAGGACATATCTTATTTCTCTTATTTCAAATTTGTCATGTCTTTTTACTAAACATTTATTAGACTGTAACCATCAAATAAACAAAATATAGTGATGTGAAAATTAATTGATCTTTACATATCATACTCATTAGGTGAATAAGAAAGATGTAATACTTGAGATTTAGAGATAGTCCATATGTAAAATAGTTTGCAAGTCCATTTGATTGAGGCTAGAGTTTCTATGTTCAACTCAATATCTATGTTCTAATCTAATGGCATGGAAAGAAAAGGGAAGAGACATCTGTTTTCTCTTAAAAAATCACTTATAATTATACAATCCAGAGGCCTAGAAATGATTGCCTCAGGCTTTGTGTAGCTTTTTAAAATATACTTACTAATAGTAGAGAAGCATAAATGTTAGGTGAAATATTGAAAGATTCTTTCAACATGGAGATACGGTTTTCAATGTTAATTTTGAATATCTATAAGAGCATAATCAATTGCAAAATATTAATAACTCATTTTGAATAAAATAGGTTGCCATGTTAAGGAAATGAAGTATATATATATATATATTTTTTTTATTTTTTTCCTTCAAACTTTTTCAATTTGAGTATAGAAATTAGATGCCATCTGAGGTGCTGTAAGGATACAAGTGTAGAAAAGTACATGAGTTAAACAAAGAATTATGTAATGACATAAATTGAAATAAACTAGATGGTATGTTTGAAAGCACAGCTTTTTATTGCTTCTCTTCAAGTTTACCCTTGTTTTTAGCATTCTAGCATCAACTGATTTTCTAATAAATGATCAGAAATTCCAACTTGCTATTGAAAATGATTGTATCCCCTGAAAAATTGCATAGGCCTAATTACACCCAGCCTATCAGAATTTAAGTATCTTGTAATAACTGAGTGTAACTTTAAAACCTCCAAATAATGATTATAAAAATATTGTTTCATTTCCAGTTTTCAAAAAAATAATTGTAAACCCATGAGTTTAAGATTGTGCACTTTATTGCTAATAAAATACTCAGTGCCTAATAAATTTAAGCATATTAGAAATATTTGTACCTATCATATCCTGAACTTTAATATTTTCATAATAGAAAATCAGGTTAAAAAGTCTCACAGAAAATTTAAGGTAAATGTTTTCCTTGAGTTAAAAAAATCTGGATGTCTGGGTCTGATCTGAAGATCCAGATCATTGATCACAAGCTCTGAATCTTAGGTGTTTCCATTGACCACTTACTAATGGGATGGTAATATTTCTTTTTGTGTAAAAAGAATTCAGTAAAGTGCAGGAGAAGTAGATACTACGTTGAGTAGCATGTTTACCTTGCACAAAGCTGACCAGGATTGATCTGCTGTAGCACAGATGATCTCTGAGCCCACCAGGAGTCACTCCAGAGCACTGACCTAGGAATAAGCATTGAATACCAAGGGGTCTAACCCTAAAACCAAACAAACAAAAATTTCATTTATTTGTCTTCCACTGAAATATCAAATATATGATCTGCCCCTCGAGGTGTTGCGGGTCTGGCTGCAGTGCCTGACTGCATTGACAGGTGGCAGACAGAAGACAGACTTGTTTACACCCAGGGCTCTGCCCCGTGGGCCCTGGATGGTTGATGATAAGACATAGATAAAGACTGGGCCCCCAGCATGAACCCAGAGCCACGGCAGAGCCTGGCAAGCTACCCATAGTGTATTTGATATGCCAAAACCAGTTACAATAGTGTACCTCATTCCCAACGAATAGAGACATTACTGGCACCCACTGGAGCAAATTAATGATCAACGGGAAGACAAGTGATACAAGTGATAGAAATATATGTGAGTTTATCAAATATAACATATAAATCTTTACCAATGGCTATTGCAGAAAAATTAATGTAACATTCACTTCATCACTTCATCACTTTACATCCGTTATTTGTTGATTTGCTTGAGCTGGTGCCAGTAATGTTTCCATTTGTCCCTGTCACGTGCAAGTGCAGCCCAATGGCATCTGCTTGCTCCAGGAATATGAAAAGCCTCAAACCGTTCATTCAAGCTCTTGACGAAGAAGTCAAGACCATCTTGTAGGTGGGTGGCCATGTGATCTTTTGATGTCCTGCGGGATCCAGTCAGTAATGGCTCTAGTTCAGCAGTCATCTCCAAGTCACATTACATGTCCTGCCCATCTGATTTCCGATGCCTTGGTAAGCAAGATAGCATCTCTGACTCTCAATCGTCAATAAAGGTCAGAACTCCAGATTCTTTCTCTCACTTGAGTGAGGCGTGATATTCCTAGCATAGCTCTTTCAATTCCTCTTTGGGAGACCCCAATAGCATTCTCATCCTGCTTTCGTAGGGCCCAGCTCTCTGAGGTGTATGTTAATGCAGGGAGAACAGTGAAGTTGAAGAGATATGCCCGGAGCCAGAGTTTCTTTGTCCTTTTAGCTATTTCTCCTATGCTTTTGAAGGCATTCCATGCCACTCTCTTCCTCCCCGCGCACCTCATGTTTTAGGTCTTTCATCATATTACAGTTTCTTTCTTACTTTCTTTCTTTCTTTCTTTCTTTCTTTCTTTCTTTCTTTCTTTCTTTCTTTCTTTCTTTCTTTCTTTCTTTTTTTCTTTCTTTCTTTCTTTCTTTCTTTCTTTCTTTCTTTCTTTTTTCTCTCTCTCTTCTTTCTTTCTCTTTCTTTCTTTCTTTCTTTCTTTCTTTCTTTTTCTTTCTTTCTTTCTTTCTTTCTTTCTTTCTTTCTTTCTTTCTTTCTTTCTTTCTTTCTTTCTTTCTTTCTTTCTTTCTTTCTTTCTTTCTTTCTTTCCTTTCTGCTTTTGGGTCATACCCTGCAATACTCAGGGATTACTCCTTTCTCTGCACTCAGGAATAACTCTTGGTGGTGCTCAGGGCACCTTATGGGATGCCTGGAATTGAACCTGGGTCCGCCATACTCAAGGGAAACATCCTACCCCTTGTACTCCAGCTCCCATTTTTGTGTTGTTTCCTTGTAACTTGCTGAAACTCTTGGAGGTCAAATGATAGTATATCTCATAGGGTAGTTTTATTTTAACTTTCAATTAAAATATGCATTTTACTTGGCTGGATCAAGTAGAATAGTAATTAATAAGTCTTAAATGTCAGGAAATGGCATCTGTTGCTGAAAAGCACCCATCACTAACAAAAGCAAGGAGATATCCTAAAAGAATAGAAGCCTGGTGCAATACCAGCAATGGTTTTACCTTCACTAGAGACCTGTAGAAAAGTAGGCTTCTTTCAATCATAGATCTGAGACACTGTTGGTACTGTAGAGTGATATGATAGAGGAGAACTACCTAGTCTCTCAACAGACAATAAGTGAATCAGATTTCCAAGATGTGCTACATTGATCTGACCATTCCTTAATGGAGAATGTGTTTACTGCAGAATACTAGACATATGGTGGATATTTAATGAAGGGTAGTGATAAAGCAGTTTTGTTGTCCTATAGGAATTTCAAATAGGTTGTTTGAGTATACCTGCTGTGCACAGAAACTGTATATTTAGCGATAAAACATGTTAAACTTCCAGTGATGTCATGGACTTTGTTATTTACACAACACATGGACTTGGTGCAGTCCAAAAACTTTAAAATAGATTTTTTAGGCTGATGCTGCTCTTAATTTTTATATGAAAGATTTTTAAGTTATTTTTAAAAAACATAGTGGAATATAGAGGGTCCTTATTTGATTTTTATTCATTAAAGGCCTAAGTAAACACTAGCAGTGAAGATCTCAAATCGCTTTTAAGTTTCAGACACTGTATAAAATTGGATCCATTAGTTAAAATGCTTTTCTTGGTGGTAACCCCAATATTGTGATCCCCAACATTTCTAGATTTTCATCTTTTATGTTAGCATGCCGCGCGGTTCATCAATGATTACTTTATTTAGAGGTGACTACAAGAGTATGCCACCCGCACGGCAAGCCTGGCAAGCTGCTCGTGTTGTATTTGATATGCCAAATACCAGTAACACTTATATTAGGTCATTCCCATGACATAATATAATGGCTTGAGGCTCTTTATGTTCCTGGAGCAAACAAATGCCTTTGGGTTCTACTAGCATGAGACAGGACATATGGAGATATTACTGGTGCCCGCTCTAGCAAGTAGATGATCAACGGGAAGATAGTGATAGTGATAGTGATCATAATAGAGTTCTTGACCTAGGTACACATAACGCTGTATTTAGAGATGTTTGTTCTATTGAGAGTGAATGGAGCATCTGGAACTAGTTCGTTTTCCATGAACATTGTTTTGTTGAGATTCAGATGCAGACCTATCTTTCCACATTCTCTGTCAAAGTCAGCCAGCATTTGTGCCACTTGGCTAATGTTTGATGTAATTAAACGATGTCATCAGCAAAGTGGAGGTGGTGTAGTTGCCGATTTTCTGATAAAATCCCAGCAAATGTAACATTCACAATTTTAAATGCATGATTGCATTAAATTAATAAACTAAATAAAGTAATAATTGTTTTCTTTTTGGGTCATACCCGGCAATGTTCTGGGGTTACTCCTGGCTTTTGCTCAGGAATTACTCCTGGAGGTGCTCGGGAACTATATGGGATGCCGGGGATCAATCCCAGGTCTACCATATGCAAGGCAAATGCCCTACCCACTAAAGTAGGACCCCTCAAGTAATAAATATTTTTACATGTATAGTAAGCATTCATCTTTTTTCCCACAAAATTTGAATGATGTCAAATTCAGGTATTGAAATCTTCTCAAATAAATTTTGACTTCTTACTTTAAATTGTGTTTACATAGGCAACACATATTTCCTTAGGGAAAATGATATTGATGTTTTCAGAATGCGTATGTCAAAGCTTACTTAAATAAACTGGGAGGACTATTCTGTGAACAAAGCATCTCTCTCAAATTGTTATTTCACTCAACAATATTGCATAAGTAAGCAATTAAAGAAGAAAAGACACAAGCAATTAAGTATATCAGACATTTCTAACACAGATGCTCAGCACGATAAAATAATATCTCAGTAAGAGATAAAGATTAAAAATTATTGATGTGCATTTATAAATGATTTTCAGAAGTTAAGACATCAGTAAGAAATGTAAGCATGGAGTGTACATTAAGATTGTGGTTGTGATATAATATAGGACATTTTATTCTATTTGACATTTTATTCTATTCTATGGACATCTTATTCTATTTAACTATCCTAAGGATTTTTTTTCCCAATAACCCACTATACTATGTAACCTTACCCAGAAAGAAGAATTGTGTAGATATGAATAAGTTAAAGATCTTAAATTTGGGAGATAATATTGGATTATCCATGTGAGTCCAATATAATCTCAATGTCTTTATATGTAAAAAAATAAAGGCAGGAAAGTTAGCGGAGGCAATGTGGCCATGAAAGCAAAGTTTGGGGTGCATGACTGAGGCCTCAACTCCTGTGTCAGAGAGAAACTATATTTGGGACTTTTCTTTTCAGATCTGCAAAGGCAAGGGAAACAAGTTGATTGCCCCTTTGAGGCTGAAGAATGAGTCCTGCTCGCATCTGACTTTATCACAGGAAAAACTCATTTTTGGATTTATAAAGCTCAAAGTATAAATTTGCATGTTTTTAAGCCACTGAAATTTTCTCTTTGATACAGCAGCGCTCTGGATCTTATATCATCCTCAAGTTTGAACAATTTTCAGTACTTAGAATCCAATTTAGGAAGTATGATCGGTTGTTTTATATTCAGCTTTGTCAACTGCCAAATGGGTAATGTGTTACCAATCTATCAATATATCAGGCAATATTAGACAGTAAATAAAGTGGCTTTAATTGATAACTTACTTTTCCTTTATGTGCATTCTCTTAACAAGCCTTATGAAGTGCCACCTATGTGTATTTTAGCACTGCAGTGAAAGCATTACACAAATGTATGGGAAGCAAGACTACTTGGTTTCTGTGAAATTGGACTTCTAGGGGGGAGAAGGGCAGAGAAAATTTCAATATATAGATAGTGTGATATGCAAACAATAAAAGTGGTTTTTGAGTATAAATCAATCAAGGCATAGGAAGGGTAAATGGAGGTGCAGTTTATAGTCACTTGGCAAATCTCAGTGGTGTGATATTTAGGAAAAATAAGATTTAGAGAAAATTAACAAATGCTATGTATATGCAGTAAAACTATTTAACTCTATATTCTGTGGAACTGACATGGTGCTGGGTGTTGAGACTTTAATCTGCATAATTAGAACACAGAAATGCATGTATTAATTAGGAGGTGAGTGCATAAGATAAGCAGGAAGTTGAGTATTGTTGGAGTGGAATTTTATGAGCTTCTTTTGTTGCAAAAATTTGTCTGCTAAGCAAACCTTTTGTGACAAAAAATAAAAACCCTATGTATCAGAGAAAGAAGATAAACCTTCAGGAGATTTGAGTGAGGAATCACTTCAGGTTCGGTGTTCTTCCCCCCAATGATGCATTAAGACCCAGAGATGAGTACAGAAAGTTAAAAAAAAATTGCCAAATCAAAGCAATTGACATTAGTGTTTTGGACTAAGGTGGTAAATCGAGAAATAGTGAGATATAATTAAAAAATTATGTATTTCTTGAAGGCAGAGCTAACACAATTTTCTGATGCATTGGATGGAAAGTGTCAAAGACAAAAAGAGTCAAGAATGATTTTGAAACTTCCAGACCAGGAAGTTCGCATGATGGGAAAGACAGATGAAGTGTAATAGGGAAGAGCAAGAGTTTGGTTTTAGATAAGGCTTTGAGAGTCCTTGTTGCTATCCAGGCGTGAAAGATTATGGCATTTGCCTGTGCCAATCTTGTGTTTTATTCACATAGCATGGACTGGAGACAGAAATCCTCATGCTTAAAGCATTTCATTTATTCATTGCAACTGTCAAGCTTTCTAAGTCAATTTTTAATGCAGTAGTATTCTCGATTGCCAGCCAATTTAGTGGTGGATTACCAATTTACTATTCAAAAATATTCCATGTCACCAGTATTCTTGGTCCTACAGATTTATGTAGCAGTGCAATGATTAATTAACTCCTTGTAGAAACAATCATGTTGACTTTTATCACTTTAATATATATTAAGTTCCACATCAGGCCAAATGAAATAAAAAATTAAGACTTGGAGTAATGTGTTCCTGTGAGATCTTAGAGTTCTGTCTCTCCTGATCTGTGTTCTCTTTCTCGTCTTGTAATAAATTATGTTTTTATTCAAAGAATGGTAGATATAAAATACTGAAAGATGTTTTCCAAACATATGCCCCCCCCCACGACACCTCTTTTGTTGGTGCTGCTTCTCTAATGCCCAGGAACCACTCACATTTGACAGCAGAGCAAGTGAGGGCTTGAACTCTCAGCCTCTCAGTGCATCTCTGGCTGTGGAGCTTGCAGGCGTGGGTAAGGAGTGCTGTCCACCATGCACCTTGTATAGCTGTATCGCCAAGGCAGGACTACAGGGCATGCAGGAAAGCCAGAACAGCCTCACCGGCCTCGTGCTTCCAGGGTCGACTCTGTCAGTGAATCATCTCCTGAACGCTGATTTGTTCATGTGTTTAGAATACGCTACATAGTTTACTTCATAATTGTTCTCTATTATACTCTTATGTAAAATACACTTCATTTTATTTATGTGATTTGAAGTTAAAACTCATTTTGTCTTCTTGAGATGCTACATAAAGGATGACATTGTGAGATAAGTGTAGTTGATTAAGATTAATCCCCATAATAACTGTACTGGTGATTTTCTAAATATCTGGCAAAAAGAACCAGCAAGCAGAAATTATCTCATTAAATTATTATTTGTTTACCTTATTTGATTAAAAATTGTGATATATTCCCTCAACTATCATTATTCACAGATTAAACCAAGTGCAGAAGTTTTGTTTAGGAAGATATATCTGACAGTGCTCAGGGCTTATTCCTGACTCTACACTCAGGGATCAGTTCTGAAAAGGGCTCTGGAGACCATCTGGGTGCCAGGGTTCCAACCAAGTCAGGCACTTGAAAGGCAAATGCCCTTACTGCTGTAGGCCTTTCCAACCCAAAATGCATACTTTTTTGTAATGTTTTATTATACCACAGTGAGATATAAAATTACAAAGATGTCCATGTTTGGTTTTCAGTCATACAGTGTTCCAGCATCCATCCCTCTACCAGTGCCCATTTCCCACCACCAATGTCCCCAATTCCCTCCTCCCTCCCCCATCCTGCTTTTATGACAGGCTATTTATCTCTTTTCTCTCTTTCTCTCTCTCTCTTCCTTCTCTTACAAATTGTGGCTTTCAGAATATTTTAAAGGGAAAGAAAATATGTCTATCAGAGAGAGAGAGAGAGATGTCTACAAATGTCTATATTAATTGTTGGAGTGAAATACTGGAGATACATATATTAATACTATTTCTTTAATAGTATATAAAAACTGTTTTTAAAAAATACACATTTGTTCCTAAGAACGTTGGTGCAATATTGCTGGGAAAAACAAAATTACAATGAGTTAAGTCTTATACTAAATATGATGTGAGACAGAAATGAAGCTAATCTTGGAAAACTGGTGATAAATCACTGTCTTCCCGTTCATCATCAATTTGCTCGAGCGGGCACCAGTAACATCTCCGTAAATCCTGTCTCATGCTAGTAGAGCCCAAGGGCATCTGCTTGCTCCAGGAACATAAAGAGCCTCAATCCATTCCGGAATGAGGTCTATAATTGTTACTGGTATTTGGCATATCAAATACAACACGGTTAGCTTGCCAGGCTCTGCCGTGCAGGTAGCATACTCTTGTAGTCATGGTGATAAATAGTTAACATAATTGAAGAATAACAATAGTAAGAAATATTTCTATATGGAGAAGATAGATTGACAAGACTGAGTTAATAAAAAAGTAAAAAAAATCACCCAAATTCAAATGTCTTTGGTGAGCAAGACTTGTGAATTATAAATTGCTTTAGTTTAGTAGTGGATCTAACAGAGTTGTGGGTGGGAGGTGCTCAAAGGTAGAAGAAGGCAATTGGGTATAAGTAGACACAGAGCAGCACATTTAGGGACCTAAATTGCTGTGGAGGGAGTCATAGAGAGACAAAAAGGCACTTAAGGACAGTGTAATGAACAGCCTGTCTGAATCAATAAGGGTTTACACTTTATGGAGAGTAATGAAGAGAACTAATAGATCTGCCCATAAAGAGTGAACTACCCATCAGCAATGACATAGTAATGAAGGAAACAGTCTATTTTTACATGAAGTTTACATTCTTTGGGATGCATAAGAAACTGGAATATCAATCACCTAGATAGGAGCATGAATAATGAAAATATTAAAAGCCACACTCTTGGTAGATTCAAACTAAAGTATTCACAAGGACAATGGATCTACACTTTTCATTAATTACAACTTGGTCTTTAATGCAGGATCTCAAAGCAAACAAGTTTACAGAGTGGTTAGATTAGAAGTAGAGAATAAATTTAAATGTTTCTAGAAAAATGAATTTTAAGAGACAAATTTAGTTGCAGGTAGACAGAAGGCAGCCAGGGTACTCCACTAAGCAACATGTAACTAAACATGCTTTTCCCATCATTTCTTAGTCTTAATCTACTGCTTTTTAAAATTTCTGTTCTACTCTTTTTTTTCTCTTGCAATAGTAAATGAGCTAAACATTAGACAAAGTCTGAAAACAAATTCCACACATTTTTGCAGCTTCAAGTCTCTTAGGTACAAAAACATTGAAGTGTTGACAATACTAAGGAATACATGACCTCACTACATGTGTACTAAGACATGGAGATGCCTGATGAAAACAAGAGAAAGAAGGACCTAGTAATACTTTCAGTTTTGCCACCAACCATTTTTAAATTAATGAAATTATAGAAGTCTCAAAAGGATTGACTATATGTCAGTAATACAGAAAAAACTGTAAGAAATATAAGTATTAGAATCTTTTTTTTTTTTTTGCTTTTTGGGTCACACCCAGCGATGCTCAGGGGTTACTCCTGGCTCTGCACTCAGGAACTATTCCTGGCGGTGCTCGGGGGGACCATATGGGATGCCGGGGATCGAACCTGGGCTGGCACAGACCAGCCACATGCAAGGCAAATGCCCTACCTGCTGGGCTATCGCTCTGGCTCCAGTATTAGAATCTTATATGCTAAATTTCAAAATATGGGTCTCTTATGTTCAGATAATTTACTACTTTAAACTTATTAATTTGGGGTCCAAGCAATAGTATAGTCAGTAGGGCATTTGCCTTGCACCCAGCCAACCTAGGTCTGATCCTCAGCATCACATATGGTCCCCAAGCACTGCCAGGAGTAATCCCTGAGTGCAGAGCCAGGAGTAATCCCTGAGCACCTCCTGGTGTAATTCAAAAAGCAAATAAATTAGTAAAAAACTTAATAAGAACTTACTAAGTCAATTTACTAAGAAATTGTTTCTTTCCTTTTTGTATTTTTTTTAAAAAATTTTATTATACCACAGTGAAACATACAGTTACAAAGGTGTTCATAATTGTTTCTTGGTAATACAGTATTCCAGCACTCATCCCTCCACCAGTGCCCCATCACCACTCACGGTGGTATAATAAAATCCTTTTTTGTATTTTAACAGACTTTTAATCCAATTTTCTTATTGATTTTGGTTTTTATATCTCAGAAAAAATGAGTTTCAGACTCCTTTCTTTACAAGCCATGTTCTCTTAAATAAATATTTCTTTCCTTCTCTCTCCTCAATTTTTTCTAAAGTTCTTTCAACAAAACCTATTTGGTTTCACTAATAGAAAAGAAACAGAAAAATGATGTAGATACTTTGACTCAAATTTTAACAATCCAGTTTTAAAGAGAAAGAGTGCTCATCTGAGGGAGGTAGTCTGAGTCATTACACGTTTGCTCTGAAAGTGTTTTAACATACTATTTTTCCTTTTTTAAACTTAAGGCTATAGGCTTCAATCAACAGATGTGTTCCTAAAATACAACAGAAAACTGTCACAGTAGGCAGAAACATAAGGAATTGAAAACCGTGTTCTTAGTCTCTATATTACTCTGCTTATTTGCTGAAAGTTTGAAACCAAGAATTCTGACCTTTGCACATATATTTAGAAAAATGCTGAAAGACTCAATTTAGAAATGATATTAAATGAGGAAAGGTTTCATTATAGACTCATTTTTCCTACTTTATAAAAAATAATACCCTCATGTGGGAAAAACTTTTTTTTTTTTACAATTAAAAAAGTTCATGTTTGGGTTTTGGTCATACAGTGTTTCAGCACCCGTCCCTCCACCAGTGCCCATCTCCCACCACCAACATCCCGGTTCCCTCCCCCTTCCCCAGCCCCTGCTCCATGGAAGGTTCTTTTATTTCTTTCCCTTTCTCTCTCTTTCTCTTTCCTTCCCTTCCAGACTACGGATTACAGAACATACATTAAAAGGTTGTCATGTGTATCCTTTTGCCTCTATTTAATGCTCAGTTCTAGGTTGGCATTAGTACCCTCGACTATTATTAGCACCCTGTTCCATTTTCTGTCTTACCTAAACTCTGACTCCCACACGTTTGTGATAATCTCCACCTTTGACAAGACCTCCTGATATATGTTTCACTTGACCTTGGATATTGGTATCATAATATGTACATATATATTTATGCCAGCAAATAAATGCAGTCATTCTGTATCTGTCTCTCTCCTTCGGCAATTTCGCTCAACATAATCTTCTCCATGTCCATCCATTTATAGGCAAATTTTATAACTTCATTTTCCTAACAGTTGCATAGTATTCCATTGTGTAGATGTACCAAAGCTTCTTTATCCAGTCATCGATTTTGGGCACTCTGGTTGCTTCCAGATTCTGGCTATTGTGAATAATGCTGCTATGAACATAAAAGTAGGGATGGTGTTTCCGCTGATTTTTGGTTTCCCAGAGTAGATTCCCAGGAGTGGTATGGCTGGGTCAAATGGGAGTTCAATTTCTAGTCTTTGGAGGAAAGTCCATATTGTTTTTCCAGAAAGGCTGTACCAGCCGGCATTCCCACCAACAATGGCTGAGTGTCCCCCTTTCCCCCACATCCACGCCAGCACTTGTTTTTATCAGCCACTCCTTATTCGACCTTCTCAATATGATGAACAACCTAAAACCTGAGCTGTGCAGGAGGAAGAGAGAGGCATGGAATGCCTTCAAGAGCATCGAAGAAATAGCTAAAAGGACAAAGAACCTCCGCCCCGGGCACAGCTCTTCAACTCAACCGTTCTCCCTGAATTAACATTCCGCCTCAGAGACCTGGGCCCTACGAAGCAGGATGAGAATGCTATCCGGGCACAGCTCTTCAACTCCACCATTCTCCCTGAATTAACATTCGCCTCAGATACCTGGGCCCTACGAAAGCAGGATGAGAATGCTATCAGGGTCTCCCAGAGAGGAATTGAAAGAGCTATGCTAGGAATATCACGCCTCACTCAAGTGAGAGAAGGAATCTGGAGTTTTGACCTCCATCAACGATCCAGAGGCAGGGACACTGTCTAGTTTGCCAAGGCAGGGGAAATCAGATGGGCTGGACATGTACTATGATTTGGAGAGGACCACTGGACTAGAGCTGTTACCGACTGGATCCCAAGGGACCTCCAAAGGTCACGTGTCCGCCCACCTACAAGATGGTCAGACTTCCTCAAGACCCTGAATGAATGGTTTGAGGCTCTTCGTATTCCTGAAGCAAGCAGATGCCATTGGGGTACACTGGCCCGTGATAGGGTCAAATGGAAATGTTGCTGGTGCCCGCTCAAGCAATTCGACTAATATTGGGATGCCGAGTGATCAAGTGATCATGTGGGAAAAGATTTTGGGATTCTAAAGATATCTGTCTATTAATATGTTGTTCAGATAATGACACAGATATCGAATCCTAAAAATATCTCTCCTTGCTCCCCCACAAAGAGTAAGCTAATTCTAATTTATCATGTTAAGACAGTGAATCAGGTTAACCTTAATTTATATTTTAACATTTGTGTGCAATTATTAGTTGTTTCTGACTACAAAGTAGTTAATATAACAAATAATTCTTTGTTATTTTATTTGGAACATACAAACGTGATTTATCAAGAACTTGAGAGTTTGTATTTTAGAAATAAACAAGTAATTTATCTACTTATATACAAATGCTGAGAACTCGAAGTATCTAAAGTCATTTTACATTCAGTGTTCATATTTTAAAATTAAATAAGCAGCCATAGAAATATGCTGACACAATTCAACAAACCAGAGAAATATTCTGACCCAATTATGTACCGCTAAATTGGATTTTCCTTTCAGTCAGCTTTGTTCACACATCAACATTTAGATTACATTAATTCTCCCATTAACCTAGCCAAACCTAAATAATTTAGAAAGTCTTCATACCTATTTTACCTTTTGTATACCTTAAAGCTGTCCAAATAGAAAAAAAATATTCTAAATAACTCAGAAGCAAATAGAATCAACATAGATTACATTTTTATTGAATCACAGTGAGATAAACTGTAACAAATTTGCTCATGACTGAGTTTCAGTCACACAATGTGCCAACATCCTTCCCTTCACCAACGTTTTCTGCCACCAATGTCCTCAATTTTCCTCCCAGTCTTCTAGATAGACTATATGACACTCTTCTTCTCTTTCTCACTCTCTTTTCCTTTTTAGCCACAGTGATTTGCAGTACTGTTATAATCCTGTGTTAGAGGGCTGCTGTTGGAGGACAGGTTTAGCTAACCTGGGAGTTTTGTTGTTTTGCCTACTCCCAGCTTAATCTTATTTAAGCCAAGATTCATTCCAATGAGACCTCTCTTCTATGTAAACACTGCTAGAGGGTGTGGCAGTTACAGAAGTCATCTTGACTGAATAACTTCTGACTTATACATCTACTAAGACTTCTGTGTTTTCTAGATTGGGCACAGCTCCTCTTTAAGCTAAAGGCAACTGTTATGGCCTCAAGGTCAGCTTGTCCTAATTTAGCATTCCAAAATGTCTTAACTTTTTCTTTGTTTTCATGTAAAATTGTACATCAGGGAGTAACCAAGTGTATTTGATTATTCATTTTGCCCCACAGTCTGGACCCACGCTTCTTAAAAATGAGCTTCCCATTGTCTTTCTTTTAAAATATCACTCATTGAGAGTGGCATTGAGGACTTATGTTCAGCACCTTCAAACCTACCAGTTTTTGCCAATAAAGCTCTTTTTCATTCATCACCATGTGTCTCTCTGGCCTCTAAGTGATGCTGGCTGTAACAGAACTTTCAAAGTTCCATCATGATCCATATATTAAGATAACAGTTGACACTTAGATTCTATAATCTGCAGCTTGGTAAATAGTGATGGAAATTATCTCCTCATTGACAAGATAGTAAAGGGAATTTTCTAAATATACAAAGTGGGTGTTACTCTGTGTCATAAGTTATACAAAGATCATGTTTGTTCAGACCTGTAGTTACTATGACAGAGATGATGCCATTATTCTGATAGCAGTAATGATTGTGTAATAGTTTAAATTATTGTAGTATGCATAATTTGTATATTGCCAAGACATTGCATAGAAAATGATAAATAATAAATCGGAGTTTTGATTGTTTTACATGATTTTGTTTCATGCAATATGCAAACAATACTATGCCCTCAAGGATTTAAGGAACTTTTGAAATAAACATCATGAGCAGCAAAGTTATCATCTATTTTGTTATAATATTTTCTTGCTACAGAAGATGAAGGTAACTATACCAATAATAATAATAATAATAATTAAAAATGTTCAAACTCATTCTACTACTGTTACTTTTCATACAGAAATTAACAAAACATTCAGGATCAAATGACTCAATTTTAAGATCTACTTAGACAGCAAAAATGATCTATATTAGTTCAGATTTTATTTTATGAACTATGTCTAATTGAAGATCTAACATAGTTGCAGAGCCTGGCAAGCTAACCATGGTGTATTCGATATGCCAAAAACAGTAACAATTATGGACCTCATTCCTAACAAATGGAGACGTTACTGGTGCTAGCTCGAGCAAATCAATGAACAATGGGAAGACAAGTGATACAAGTGATACAACTGATATCTAGTTCAACTTGGCATTTATTACTTTACCCATCTTTTCCATATGCCTAATATCTATTGCATTAAGTTTTCTTTCCATTATAATATAGGTTGTTAGTTGCCACCAACTAACACCTAACATGATTAGGAAATATAGCTATATTTCTTCAATTGCTCTTTATATTCATCAGCAAAAGTTATACTGAAGAGAGTTCATGTAAAATAAATATGAATAAAAACTGTGGTCTAGTACAATAAAATGACTTGCCTTATCTTTCTGTATTTCTATTCAAGCCTCTTTTCCTGTTGATAAAGTATTTCGTTTTTTTGTCAAATGAGAAACACAAAGAGAATAAATAATTATTTGACAGGAAGGGAATCTTAAAAGAAGTTAGATGAATGCACTATTTATATATAATGAATGTGTATATTATATGTATATAATATATATAAGCTCTTTATCACCAAGATGAATTTGTCTCTTTCATATCTTTTTATACATTAGTTTTTAGAAGTCTGTATTTATTGGAATAACGAGTCTTCTTGGGTGCATTGAAATAAATCTTTTCAGGTCTGAACACTTTATCTGTGTGCTTCTTTACTAGAATGAACAAATTAAACTCTTGTAGAAATTGAGTAATAAGAAAGTAAAGAAAGAATTTACTTCAAGCAAAAGCATGTACATTATTCTCACAATTTTAAATATAAAGATTTCACATACTGATAAAGCTTTTGTATTGCTATATGAATACTACCTGCCTAAAGTTTTGTAGAGTGATAAGATTTTTCATAATAGTATTAGGAATTTGAAGTTTTTACATTCATTATGACATTTTGGGTCTGGGCCAAGTGTGTTAAAGAACTGAACTGTTTAATGAGGCACAACTTCTTCGGCAGAGCTTGGCAAGCCACCCGTGTCTTATTTGATATACCCAAAACAGTTGCAATAATAGACTTAATTCGAACATGACCTGAACAAACGGTTTGAGGCTCTTTGTGTTCCTGGAGCGAGCTGATGCCATTGGGCTACACTAGCATGCAACACGGACAAATGGAGACATTACTGGAGCCCACGCAAGCAAATCCATGAACAACGAGAAGACAAGTGATACAAGTGAACTCCTTCGGGATGTGTAATGAGGACTTAGGGTGCTCTCTTGGACTGAGCACGAGAAAGAGAATTGAATTGCTCACTTGTAGAGAAGCAGTATTAATTCCAGCTTGGACCAAGAGTGTAATGCAGCAATTGAGTACTTGCCTTGAAAGTGTTGGACTTTGGGTCCTAATACTTTCAAAAGAAAAAAAAATCCAAGAAGAGGAGAAAAGAGGTCCAAGAGGAATCAATAGATGATTTTTAGTCAGTTCTGACATCAAAGGATCACGGGGTAGAGTCTAGTAAAATGCACACAGAATCTTGACACAAAAAGAATCTCAATATGTGTCTTGCTTATTCCAGAGCTCCCACTTCACCCTCAAAACATACAAACACACACGTGCACATGAGTAGGTCATGACAGCAGGGTGAAGCAGGGTTGTTCTTAGGGGAGATTGTTTGAGGAGGTCACTGCCTTCTCCTTAACACAATGTGGAAGCAGTGGATCATTTTAATTTTTTCTCCTGAGTAGCTATGTATCTTGTTCTATATAATAGAATATATGATGCTTTATGTTTATTTTTATAACTATTTAAAGCTTGATTGTGCTCCAGATTTTCTCAGTCATGAATAAAGTTTAAAAGAACATTTTGCATAAGGCTATTTATGGACTTATAAAAATCAATGTGAAGGGGAAGAACCACAATACAGTGGGTAGGTTGTTTGCTTTGACATGGCCAGGTTGAGTTGAATGCCCAGAACCTTGTATGATCTCCTGGTCAAACAGAAGTAAGTCCCAAGTACCAGGCGTGTCCCTTCCTCCAAACAGACAAAAAACAAAACTGTGGAATCCTTGGGGTACAAAAGGTAAAGTGAGTTTAATAAAACACGATTGGCCAATTTTTAAAAGCAGTGTACATTTTTACACTCCAATCACAAAGTAAGGGGATCGATGACTAGACTGCTTTGACAGCAGTCACTGTGTTTAATTTTAGATGCTCTGGTGATTACGTGTAGTATTTATTAGCTTGCATGTTCTTAGTGATTAAGGGTGTTCAGCTTTTGAAACTATTATTGCCTATAGTGTATTTTCTTTGGTAAAATTTCTGTTCAAAGCCTTGTTCATTTCTATTGTAAAGTCTTTTCATTTTTCTATTGTGAGGTTATGGTGTGTTTCATATTTATCCTACTTGAATTTCACTAAATGTCTTGAATCTTCATTTGTCATTCTGCAATCTTCTGCTTTATGGCCTGTGCTTCTCCTCTGGGAGAGATATTAAATGCGTGCCACCTCATTGGCTATCTGTACCACAAGTCTCAGGGTAGCCACTAATTCGAAATATATACTTGTTCTACTTTGCACACTACATAATTTTATTTATATGATTAAAGATGATTTTTCATATTCAAAACTTTTAAAAACATGTTTTTTATATAATACGTATTTATTTGAAAATAGTTTGTGCTTTTAGGGCTACAGTTCTCCGGGCTAGTCCCTGCAGTTCTCCGTGCTAGTCCCTGGCTCTGATTTTAGAGATCAGCCTTGTGCTCAGGAGACAATATCAAGTACTGGGGAAAACCCAGGCAGATTATGTTCAAAGCAAACAACCTACCTTCTGTATTATCTCTCTGGCTTTATTTGAAACTTTTTACAATTTATCTTTCAGTTTAGATACATTCTCTCTTTCACTCATTTTCTAAGCATAATTAGAGTAGCTGATATTATGTTCCTGCTAACCAATTCTAACATCTGTATCAACTTATGGTTGGTTTTCCTTCTTATTTTCCCTTTTGAGTATCAATCGTATTTTTCTTTATTGTTGTGTGATATATTTTGTGTGTTTTCTGCATTTCTGTTCATCTTAACTATTTTTTTTATTTTGCATTTTTGGGTCACACCCAGAAATGCTCAGGGGTCTCTCCTGGCTCTGCACTCAGGAATTACTCCTGGCAGTGCTCCGGGGACCATATGGGATGCCAGGGATCAAACCCAGGCTGGCATGGGCCGACTGCGTGCAAGGCAAACGCCTTACCCGATGGACTATCGCTCCGGCCCTTCAGCTTAACTATTTAATTGATAATAGTTAATGGTTACACTTTCACTGTATCACTATCTTCCCATTTAACATCAATTTGCTTGAGTGGGCATCAGTAACACCTCCATATGTCCTGTCTCATGCTAGTAGAGCCTAAGGGCATCTGCTTGCTCCAGGAACATAAAGAACCTCAAACCATTACATCAGGTCATGGGAATGAGGTTTATAATTGTTACTGGCATTCAAATATGACACGGGAGGCTTGCCAGGCTGTGCCATGTGGTAGGCATACTCTTGTAGTCACCTCTGAATCCAGCATTTATAGATGAACCATGCGGCGCTTGCAGCCGCAGCAAGCCGGGCTGTAATAGGTTCTTCTGCTGGGTGGAGTTCTAATGAGAGGGAAGTCCAGATGTGGAAAATGGCAGCCCTCATGTAGTGGGAGGTCGTCTGGCTTGTTGGGAGGCTCTGCTGGGGTGGCGGGCCAGGGCCAGAAACCGCCATCCCTCCTGGGCATCTTGTGAGTTGCTGGGCACAGGGAGAACCAGTAGCAGCTCTGCCCCATGTCTGTGAGTCTCTGGATCAGCATTCCTGGGCCTGTGGCTACACTTTTATTATTATATTTTTATGTTGTTTTTTCCTCATGGAGATGTCTCATTTTTGAATTTCCCTAAGAGCACTTAATTGGCTTAATTAATAGTACATCACATGTGCAGTTTCTCTTATATGCAGCTGACCAGCATCAATTCCCAGAACTATACATGGTCCCCTGTCAGGAAATGCTGCCGGGGTCCCCGACAGTGTCAGGACAGAGGTTCTCTTCTACCTCCGAGGATGCCGGGAGAACAGATGAAAACTCACGAGTCCGGTGCAGTTCCAAAAAATGGCTTTTAATAGTACAAAAGCTCTTCCACAGCACTCCAATATAATGAACAAACTTTAGCTCTGGTCCGAACTTAAGACCAAACAAAAGAGCCTAAGTCTCCCACCAAAGAGAGAGAGGATCTCACGCGAGCTGAGTCCTACCCAGAAGGAGCAAAAGGCCAAAGAGCAAAAAGCCAAAAGCCAAAAGCAAAAGGCCCAAAAGGCAAAAGTGAAGGGGCCTCAAGTCAGCCCCTTATATACACCAAAGTAATCCAATCGGGAGGGTCATGTCAACAAAGAACTCTAAACAGAGTGTAGTGCAACACCCTATTGCAGGTATAAACAAAGGTTATGCCAAGGTCTAATCCTTTCTACCAAGATTATCTCTTATGTAAAACACTGGAGAGAGAGGGGCTGATATAAAGTAATACATCTTAACTTCATGAGCTTCATGTAATCTAGATGGTACCCACAAGGTCCTTCTTATTATTATCTGCACCAGGGTGATTCTGAGTATCTTGTTCTCGTGTACTGAAAGGGTCACACCTCACCTGCTTAGAGCAAACTAGTATGATCCTTCCTATAGTTTTCCTATAGTCTCAGCGTAGCCAAGGTGGTAGTCTCCTGGTAAATTCTAACTGTCCAAAGCTGGGTGCAGTGGGTATAAAGAGGAACTGTGACCAATCTAGAAAACATAGAAGTCTTAGTAGATGTATATGTCAGAAGTTATTCAATCAAGGTGACTTCTGTAACTGCCACACCCTCTAGCAGTGTTTACATAGAAGAGAGGTCTCATTAGAATGAACCTTGACTTCAGTAGATTAAGCTGGGAGTGGGTAAAACAACAAAACTCCCAGAATAGCTAAACCTGTCCTCCAACAGTCCCCAATTCCCATCAGGACTGACCATACCACTAAATTATAATCAACTTAGTGGATCATTTTCTTTCCTTATGTCCCATATAAAACCCTCAATATCTGCTGATATATTACTATCTTTTGTTTCATAAAATACATAAAAATTTTGCCTCAAAAATGCAAGGAAGCATTATCATTAGACATTCAATCTTCTCATTTTTAATGGTTAGTTATATCAATTTAATTGTTTTAACAAGACTTTAAGTCGCTTTACGTTATATGGTTTAAATTATCATGATGCCCTGAATCAACCATATCAATGTTCTACTATAGTATAGTGAAATGTCAATACTTTTATGAAAAAAATATCTTTAAATATCTTCCTAATGTGCCATGAAAGAACTGCAGATCATTCAAACGTAGCTTACACTGATTTTACTACTTGATCACTTGATCACTTGAATCCGTCATTCATCGATTTGCTCGAACGGGCACCAGTAACATTACCATTGGACCCTATCATGTGCCAGTGTAGCCCAATGGCATCTGGTTGATTCAGGAATATGAAGAACCTCAAACCGTTCCTTCAGGGTCTTGATAAGGAAGTCCGACCATCTTGTAGGTGGGAGGCCATGTGATCTATTGACATCCCGTGGGATCCATTCAGTAAGGGCTCTAGTCCAGCAGTTGTCTCCAAGTCGCATTACATGTCCAGCCCATCTGATTTTTAATGCCTTGGCAAACGAGACAGCATCCCTGATTCTGGAATAACAACAGAGGTCGGAACTCCAGATCCTTCTCTCACTTGAGTGAGGCATGATATTCCAAGCATAGCTCTTTCGATTCCTCTCTGGGAGACCCGAATAGCATTCTCATCCTGCTTATGTAGGGCCCAGGCATATGTTAATGCAGCAAGAATGGTGGAGTTGAAGAAATGTGCCTGGAGCCGGAGGTTCTTTGACCTTTTAGTTATTACTACGATGCTCTTGAAGGCATTTCATCCTCCTTTCTTCCTCCTGCACAGCTCAGGTTTTAGGTCGTTCATCATATTGACTTCTCAACCTAGGCACACATAACTGCTGCATTCAGAGATGTCTGTTCCATTGAGAGTGAATGGGGCCTCTGGAACTAGTTCATTTTTCATAAACATAGTTTTCTTTAGGTTCAGTTTTTAGACCTATCTTTCCCATTTTCGGTCGAAGTCAGCCAGCATTTGTGCTGCTTGTTTGGTGTTATTAGAACGGCTAATGTTTAGTGTTATTAGAACGATGTCATGAGCTAATGTTTGGTGTTATTAGAACGATGTCATGAGCAAAGCAGAGGTGGTGTAGTTGCCGACCATCTATCTTCACTCCCATTCTTTCCCATTCTAATTGTCGCATGATGTTCTTGAGGGTTGCAGTGAAGAGTTTTGGTGAAATGCTATCACCCTGTCCAACCCCTCTTTTGACATCAATGGTCACTTCCTTGTAGAATGTTGAGATCCTGGTAGTGAATCTGTAATAGAGCTCACTAGGTTTGAACACCCTGTTTGGCTAGGGTTTCCACAGAATCAAAGGCTTTCTTTAAATCAATGAACATGAGACAGGGCAGCATCTTCTACTCCCTCAAACATCAATGAGCTTGGTTACTGTGTGGATATGGTTGATTGTGCTGAATCCTTTCCAGAAGCCAGCTTGCTCGCATGGTTTTCCTTCATCTAGTGTTCTGCCAATCCTGTTCAGTATGACTCATGTAAGGTCGGAGGTTGGAACTACAAGGTGCCCTCTCAATGGAAAACCAGCAGGACAGTTCTACTGTTCAAGAAGGGAGACATTCACGACATCGGCAACTATCACCCCATCTGCCTATTGTCTGATTTTACTACACATTACTGAAAACATTTATATTAAATTGAATAAATTATACATCATATAAAACATTTTAATCTTATTTAACCAAGTCATTTAAAAGTGTATGTAGTTCATTTGTGTTAAGTATATTTGTATCCTGGTTAATCAGATTTTCAGAACATATTTATTTTTCAAATATGAAGTTTCATACCAGTTAAAAAATAAGACTAATTTTCTCTTTGTCTAGCTAGTGTTGTTTTAGCAGGTGACATTTCATTTATCTTTCAATTTCATAGTATTTAACATATTGTATTTTGTGGCAAGATTTCCTTATATGTATGTATATATATATCAGAGCCAGGGACTAGCCTGGAGAACTGCTGGGTGTGGCCATAAATATGTATATATACATATATATACATATACATACCGGGATGTATATATACATATACACATAATGTATCAAATATATCCCTGATATTCAAAAGAATTGAATCTTAGAGATCTTTGTAATCCTGATTTATAATAGCACTATCTAATAGCAATAAGGCAGCGGATGCATAAATGAATGCTTGAAGGATGTTTCAGTGTGTTTACAGCAGCTATTTTTATCTATAAGATAACAAACTAAATTAATGCTTTAACATAGCGAATATTTTTAATTCTTATCAGATTGAAAATTTTCAATTTTGCTCTTTTTTCATTTAGGATTATCACTGGAATATTATACCTGAATATAAAATTGCATGGCAAAAGATGCAAAAGCAATAAAAAGATTAGAGTAATATACTAATTACTAAGATATTTCCATGTTTTTTTCAAGAGTTTTTTTTTTCTGGCCTCCCTAAGAGAGCTCTGGTGCCAGAGGCTGCTATTGGCAAAACTGAGGCTGCGCGTTGCCAGCCAGGTGTTGCTGTATGCAGGTCCAAGACTCTAACTGAAGCTCAGGGGTCTTGTAATCCCAGGAATCAAACTCTGGCCTCACTCACTAAAGCCGTGCACTCCAACTCTTTAGATTCATTTCCCCCAAATTCCAGATTTTGATCCCCATGTGTAATGGCATTACACTGTTCTACTCCAAATGAGACACATGCTTGCCCTTACATTTTAGTCCTGCTTTAATATCAGTTCAAATTTAAAAAAAAAATAACTGAAGGAATTTTACCATCTCTATGATTTTTATTTTTCTGTATTCCTCTTTCGACATTTTCAGGATGCTTCTGCTGGTTCCCTTTCTAGGCCATGCCATGGAGATTAATCAAGGATTGGAGCATATCCTGCCAGGCTCAGGGCTCTAGGGACCTCTCCAGTACCCCATGCACCCCTCTTAGCACAATTGGCAGCTATACTGATGACACCCAGCCCCAGTGGCCCAAGTATTACTATCACATTATTTCAACTTGTTTTATAAAAATAAAAATTAAAGGGAGCAAAGACAATACAGGCATAAAGACAATACAGGCCTTTCACAGAGCCAACTCTGGTTCAATCTATAGCACTATGTTTAAATGATGTTATTGATATTCTGGAGTATACAATGCTATTAATGCTTTCTCATATATTAGTTTCAACATCTCCAATCAACAGTGTTCTCCCTATCTCCCCAAGGGCCCCAACCCGACTTCCTCCCAGCCCCACCGTGACCAACTCAGTTCAATTTTGCATATCAGTTGTCCAGTATGTTACCTTTGGCCCTTTGTTGCTACCTTCCCTTGTATCTTTGAGCCCACATATGAAGGAAATCATTATATATCCCTCTTTCTTCTGACATCACTTAGCACAAACTCCTCTAGTCCCATTCACTTTGCTGCAAATTACATCATTTTGTTTCTTTTTAGAATTTCATAATATTCTGTAGTGTGTTGGTCTAAGGCAT
This sequence comes from Cryptotis parvus, assembly GCA_021461705.1. Lineage (NCBI taxonomy): Eukaryota > Metazoa > Chordata > Mammalia > Eulipotyphla > Soricidae > Cryptotis > Cryptotis parvus. Next base: position 108,259 of record JAJIBD010002327.1, read on the forward strand.
TATTTATGGTATGCCAAGCACTGGCACAAGTAATAACTTAGCATGTATCCAGGAAAAAGCCTTTAGCATAAGCTAGGTGTGGCACAAAACCCAGAAAACTGATTAAGGTAAATTAATTAAAAATAATTAGATATGGTTATTTTAAGAATAATTGACAGGATTCAACTGTCAGCAAACAAATTTATCGAGTTCATGAGAATGAAAACATCTGAAACTTTCGATGTTTAATTTATTTGAAATACTTGTTTGCCACCTGTCTTTTCTAGCATCACACTCGTTAAATCATCATGGACAAAAAATGTGCTCAGAATGCACAGGCTCATTCAACACCAAAGTGACAATTGAGGAATTGAGTAGTTTCTTATTTAAACACTTTTGGACAGTCTTAATAGGTCTACAACATATTGGAAATGTTTGCTTGGGGTTTCTATTTAACTAGTTTCTTTACATTTTAATATTATAATGCTTATATGTATTAATTTAAAAATTCTTCCCTTGAAGTTTAAATTTTTATTCTTTTTAAAATGCGTGGATTTTTTTCTTTAGAATTTGAGTACTTTTTACTTACTTAGAATGAACCTTAAGTAGTTCTTTGTACCCTGACAATAATTAGTCATGCAATAAGTGTTGGACTAAAAGAGTACTTATTATAATTCAGATGATCTGATTTGACATTGTTATAATAAAAATCCTGCCCCTCGAAGTGTTGCAGGTATGGCTGTGGTGCCCGGCTATATCAGCACGTGGCACACAGGAGACAGGCTTATCTATACCTAGGGCTCTGCCCCATGGGCTCTGGATGGTGCATGGTCTGACATAGTAAAAGACTGAGTCCCCTAGGATGAACCCAGAGGCTTGGAAGAGGTTGGCAAGCTACCATGGTGTATTCGATATGCCCAAAACAGTAACAGTAATGGACCTCATTCCCAACGAATGGAGACATTACTGATGCCTGCTCGAGCAAATCGATGAACAACGGGAAGACAAGTTACAAGTGACAATAAAAATGTAAAAAGATTAAATTAACAGACATAAAATATGAGTGTTATTTAAATAAAATAATTTTAACTGCCCCAACTTTCATTCTGTGAAATTAAAAGATGATTAGTATCATCTTTTACCTTTTTTACCTTTTGGGCCTTTTGCTTTTGGCTTTTGGCTTTTTGCTCTTTGGCCTCCTTCTTCTGGGTAGGACTCAGCTCTGGTGAAATCCTCTCTTTTTTGGTGGGAGACTTAGGCTCTTTTGTATGGGCTATGTTCAGACCAGAGCTAGAGTTTGTTCATTATATTGGAGTGCTGTGGAAGAGCTTTTGTACTATTAAAAGCCATTTTTGGAACTGCATTGGACTTGTGAGTTTTCATCTGTTCTCCCAGCGTCCTTGGAGGTTGAAGAGATCCTCTGTCCTGACACTGTCGGGGACCCTGGCGGCATTCCCGACAGTCCCCTGCATGCAGATGGTGCTACAAACCCTGCCAGAATGAATCCCTGAGTAGAGGAGACAGGCAGGAGCAAGCTCTGGGCAGCGCCAGATGTACCCCAACTCTCTACCCTTCAAAATGAAATTAGAAAAAGTTTGTAGTGACCCTAATAAAAATGTAGAAATTGTCAGATTTCTCTTACTGATAAAGAGCAGACCAGCCTATCAGCGCCCGGCTTCGCGCCGCTTGGCCCCGCGGGTTCATCAATAAATGCCGGACTTAGAGATGCCTACAAGAGTATGCTACCTGCACGGCAGAGCCTGGCAAGCTACCCGTGTTGTATTTGATATATATGCCAAATATCAGTAACAATTATAGACCTCATTCCGGAATGGATTGCGGCTCTTTATGTTCCTGGAGCAAGCAGATGCCTTGGGCTCTACTAGCATGAGACAGGACATATGGAGATGTTACTGGGGCCCGCTGGAGGAAATCAATGATGAACGGGAAGACAGTGACAGTGATAGTATAAATGTATTTATATTTTGTGGAGCATAATACATGTTTATTAAATTTGGGACAAATTACTAAGATGCAATGAGTTGGGATGGCATTGTGTTCCAATTCCTTATTTTCAGTAATATCAAAACCAAGATACATAAATCTGCAGACTTTACATTGTTTGGGAATTTCTCTTCTTATTAATAGCTTATGTAATTCAGAACTCAATAGTAGTGCAGTATAGAAAATGTGGGCTTTTATAAAATATTCATTAGAGTGAATTGCATGAATATGAAATGAAGTTAATTATCTGGAAAGTTATCATAATCAGTAAGTAGCAAGTGAAGAAGGGACACATTTCAACTGCACATCCTAGAAATCTGAGATGACCAGGAGCAGCTGAGGGGACACAGGTGGTTGTTTGCTCAGGAGAACTCATTAATATTGTCTTTAACAGAGGAAAGAGAAAACATTAGTCCTAGATATATTTGAAGTCTCACAAGTATGTGAGCCATCACACATCATAACTAAAATAATGAGAAGTAATTAATAAACTTCACTGACTTAAATGAGTTGCCAGATGAATCTCTGGCAAAAGAAAGGGAAACAGAAGCCTATAAATGTGTCACAACAGTTTACGACAATTTATATAAACACCAAAAGAACCATCCAATTCCCCAGAATAATAACTTCAGAAACAAGCCATTTCAGATAAATCTTTTTTTGCTATTTGACATGTATATCATTTTCATTTTTCCATAAAAACTCACAATATTAGAAAACTAAATAAAAAGCAAACTATGAAGCAAATTACCAATATCTTATTTTATATAAGGATGACTAAAACAAACATAAATTGAATGCAAAAAAATGAAATACCAAATTGGATTTTGTTTTCAAAGAGCTAAAATAAAATAAAGAAAATTGAACTGACACACTATTTTATATTCAATTCTGATAAGAGATTACTAATTTAGATAGTAAGTCATGTCTTAATACAGACCATTGGTTGTCATTTAAATATGCTAGGGAATTACATGAAACAAATTGGTTTAAAAGCCTATAAAAGTATTTGATCAAAATGTAATATAAAAAATTGGTCAAAATGCAATACAATATGTCTTTTAGGGTATATGTGTTTATCAATAATTATATTAAACCTGTAGACTAGTTTTGATAAAACATTGATAAAACAAGATGGAAATGTTTGAGACACACTCCAGACCCACAACTGCACCGCTCAGCCCCACCATGTGGAGCGACAGTTTCGGAGGGCAGTAAATGGCTCAGCTCCTGGCTAATTCCAACATAGGTCCTAGGGTTCGCACACACTTGTGGGGCAGAGGGGCTGGGGGAGGGCACGCTGGTCAGACTTGGAGCGGGGATTTGGAATCCTGCTCCCATTCCTCCACCTCCATGTTGGCGGGTGTGGCTGCGAGCTTCCAGCCTCCACAGCCAGCAACACCTGACCAGAGACACTCCAGACCCACAGCTGCTCTGCCGCTGCGCAAACAGACTTAGACAATAATGGAAGTTAGGACCAGTTTCTTCCCAGGATCTTTCACATTTTTACACTAATGTTTATTTTAGTCACTACAAACTGGGGAGGTTGATGGGGAATGGGGGATTATCATATCACACTAGGACTATCTATTGAATATACACATAGAAACATCACAAACCATTAATGTCTGTAGGGCAAGCCACAAAGTGTAAGTAAAGAGAGAGAGTAATACAGGGACAGAGAAAGAGAGAGAGAGAGAGAGAGAGAGAGAAAAGAGAAAGAAAAGGTGCCTGCTATAGAGGCAGGCTGGCAGTGGGTGAGAGAATGTGGGGCCATTGGTGGTGGAACGGGGAACTGGTGGAGGGATGGGTGCTGGAACACTGTATGACAGAGAGCCAATTATGAAAATCCTTGTAATTGTTTATCTCATGGTGGTATAATAAAAACTAAGGGAAAAAAGGATGGATAGGGTTATGAGGAGGTAAAACTATTCTAAAATCTATATCCTTTAACATTTGAAAGTAAATCTTTTATGATTTAACAATAAATTGACAACCTTTCCATAGGTAAAATATTTCAACATATTTCCGTAGCTTGAGTAAGAAAAAAGGAGTCCTGAGTCACATGACTCATTATAATTGCCCAATGGATTAAAGGATTTATGAATATAAAAAGAAGCAAAAAATGCTTTATTTAATTAACTCTGAGGCCACACCTGGCAGTGCTCAGGGCTCCCTCCTGGCTCTGTGCTCAGGGATCACCTATGGCAGATTCCAGGGAACTGACAAAGTACATAATGCCACAATTTGAACACATGCCAACCATGTACAAAAGCAAATGTACTGCCCATTGTTCTATTATTCAAGACCCCTGAATGCTTTATTTTGACTGAGCTTGGCACAATTTCTAAACGTGCCCCTCTCAATGAGTCAGAAAACAAATCTCTAGAAGTGTCAAATTATGAGACAGCAAACACAATTCTTCCCTACCACAAATAATTAGCAAATTTGAATTACAAGTACACAAAAGTAAAGATAAGAGAACATTCCAATTCTGATGTTGGAAACAGAAAAAACATTCAAGCAGGTCAGCTTAAGGGTGGTAAAAATCCTCAGCTGCCTGGACCAGTCATCATCAGAAGAAAAGGAACATTCTTGGGTCAAGTACCTGTCTTATCCTGGCTAGACTTTTATACACCTGAAAGAGCAGTGACAGGACCCTGTCAGGGTAGCATTCTGGCTGGGTGCCAGCATCCTGGGCTTAAAGGTCCCATATACTACCCATCCCATCCATCTCCTTTATCTAGCCATGAATTCCCATCACCATTGTGGCTAATGGTGCAGGCATGGAAACCTGACTTACCATTCCCTCAGGGAGCTCCATCACCAAGATGTGGACAACCCATGGTCATGAGCAACACGAAGGAAGGAAAAGAAAGGAAAGGAAATAGAAATCAAACCCTGGAAGCAACCGATTGTCCAACAAAAGTGAATAAAAGAGGTCACGATCAGTTTGAGTTTGTGCCAGAAGCACAGGAGAGATTTAGTATGAAGAGATCAATGATCATTCCTCAATGCAAGGCCAACTCCCTTATCATGGGTGCAACTAAACAATCTAGACTCCTAATAGACTTCCTGGGTGCTCAGGTGCTCAGAAAGATGGTGCACAGTGCTCAAAAAAGTTTCAACTGTGTTGTGTGAAAGCCTGCCTCAGTCACACGTGGGCATGCCAGAGCTGTTTGCTTTAGCCTTGTTAGGTGACATCTCTGAAAGTAGGTGACAAGGGTCAATGAGGTGGGTGCATACATGTGAGCCCATGTTTGCATCTACCTAGAGAGGAGCCTGGTAACATGCATACCTTGCATGTATGGACAGTTCACCGGTTTAATCACACTTTTCCCTGCTCAACTCAGTTTCCAACCAGGGTTCATGTACAGTAGAAGACTGTTTGTTTGGCCACCAAGTTCACTAGCTGTATTGTTAGGCAAACTCAGCAATTGTTAAGCAAAGGTCAACACAGTGGAACTGGAAAGCTTCTGTTAGACCTCATTCACTAGAGATAGGACAAGAGCAATCATTGGGTCTTAATGCAGAAAAGCTATTGCCACACAAACCCCAGCACATATTTGAACACATTCCTTCCGTGTATGTGTGTGTGTGTGTGTGTGTGTGTGTGTTGTGTATGTTGGTTGACTGTGGTGCTCTGGAGCGATTCCTGCTCTGTGCTCAAAGCTTGACGGATCTGGGAGACCATATGTGGTGCTGGGATTGGACCCGGGGTGGCTACGATACAAGGCCAGCACTTTACATCCTGCATTATCTTCCCAACCCTATGCATACACTTCTAAAGTTAACAAGGAAACCTGCAGCAAATTTCCTGACAAAATTCTCAAAAGTCTTTTCAATAGGATCAGGGTTGAGACCAGAATTTCTTTGAAACAGAGTGACAAAGTGTCTGATCAGGAATAGCAGTGCAAAAAAAAAGAAATTATTTATATGGGAAGGAATAAAAAACACCACTACTGCAAAGATATGACCATCCAAAAAAGAAAACCCAAAATACTCTGTAGGTATGATTAAAATTCATGAGTCTCACAAGTGTGTCCCATGAGATAAATACCAGTCTTTGTCCAAGGGAAAAATAGGATTTTTTTTTGTGAGCTCTAATTAAGCATCTTAAATTAGGGGTGGGAGATTTTTCTTCACACACACAGGCACCTTTTAAGCTTAGAATCTGTGTGTATACAGTGACTAGACTCTGGAGAGATGATTAATTATAAAATTAGCCAGAGTAGCCCACAATATGCAAAGACATTCATTCTGTGGTGTTTTGAAGTTATTTGAAATCTTAACTTTTACTTTACTTTTGTAATTTTCTGCTTTCAATTCAGGTAGATTTCACAGAGTTTAAATGGCAAAATTCTGGATAAAGAGCAATCGGAAGCATTAACTTTTGTTGGAAGAATGCTCCTGCCTTTCTGACTCCAAGATTAACTGAGTCGAACAGTGAGCTAAGACTTTGACGTGGAGAGATTTATTAGGAAAATTTGCCAGCTTGACATAAACACTTGCACAGCTCACGAATCTATCTCACAAACAAGAAATTGATATTAACAGTCACAGAATACGTTTAAGAGCCAAGGAGAGGCCCGCCAGCTCTCCTCCAGCCTTAGGAGGAAAACTAGTTATTTGCAAAAGCAGAAAAGTTGAATTGGATCCTTCCTCAGATCTCAGAACTCAGGTCTGAAATTGTTCCCAGATTCTCAAATAATCAAATTAATCAGGATGTGAGTGGGTGGGGTGCAGAAAAGAAAAGTGTGTTTCTCCCAAGTCCTGCCTCTCCGCTACAGTCTAGTTTTCATTTTGGACCTGGGCTTGTTCTGGCACCTTTGTTCCTACCCAGTTGCCCTAATTATTGCTCATCAGGAGAGTCGGCTTGTGACCTTGGCCACCATTAAACATTTTTAATAACAATTCACTTAGATCAGCAGAAGCTGGACATCCTAAGGTGTGGTCTCTGGTGCACACTAACCCGCTATGAGAAAGCAAGCTGAAAAATCAAAGCTTTCACACGCATCTGACCTGGTACAGCACACTGAGCTCAGGATTTCTAGCCAGTCCATACCCAACCTCTGACAAAGACCGACAACACACATGTTCCAACCGGACTTAGTGAAATGGGAGTCAGTCCACACAACCTACAGATGCATTTCTAGCTGCAGTCACCAGCTGTTCCCAAGTGACCTTAGGAAATGTCACCCCATTTGTTGAGAACATGGGTTGAACCTTCATTCTGGGTCCTTCTTAGAAAAAGTGGAGATTGTGTCTTCTCACTAAAAACAATATTAGTGTGGGGTTTTATACTGGGACCCCATGTATCTGCAGTCCTGAACTTCTTTCATCCAGGGCTTTAGGAAATCTGTCCTGACTCCACTAAGGACATAAGTATCCCAAGTGACCCCCCAGGGTAGGTGGATGTCACCACAATGAGGGGAGGTGCTTGTGTCTTGCTGTCATTGCGACAATACAGAGACTCTGGATAACACCCAAGAGAGTTGGGGGCTGTTCCTGGCTACAACCCCCACAGACAGTCTTCATCCTCATAGCCCCATGGACACTCCCTAAGGGCACCTGACCGGGATCTGTAGCATCCAGAGCGTCCATGCCTGCACACAGGCTTGGATGGCAGAGCCGGCTGTTAATGAGAAGGACATACACTGGGGTCCCCAGCAGGGCATCCTTCGCCCCCCCACCCCACCCCCGACTGTTTCTTACATCCCCACTTTGGACTCTCCCATGAGTCGCGGCATACCCTTAGCTTAGGGATCCCCTGGTGTGGTGAGGCCACGTGATCAGCTTCCTCCCAGGCTCTGCCCCTACATGTCTGATCACCTGAGCCCGACCCAGCCCCAGGACGGCCGTAACCTCTCATGGTGCCTTTCCACGGGTGACCCGCGGTTTCCTGCGCTGAGCTCCCCACCCCACCCAGACATTCACAGGCAACCCCACGCCCACCTCGGTTCCCCAAATCATGTCGATCAGGCCACACTTTCTAGCTCCCTTGAATCTCTCTCTCCCTGCAAAGGCTCTAGAAGGTTGGCAGAGGGGCTAGGGATGCCCTACATTTTTCTGAAGGCTAAGATCACCCCAGAGGGGAGCCAGGGGAGCAGCGGGGCCATGAGCTCTGTCACCCCGCCTCCATCCTGTCCCCATACTCCCTTCACCCGCTGGCCACTACAGAGTGCTGCAAAGCCAGCAGGGTCTCAGATAGAAGCTGTTTCATCTACTAATCCTCCTTCCTTGCACATGAGTAGTAGAAGAGCCCACAGGACTCTATAAATATGCTCCTTCCAGGAGAAGGCTGTTTGAGGATCTAATGGGTTCTGGCTCCTCGTGGGGACCGGGTGACGTCACAACCGCCACATCCCTTTGCCCATGGAAGCCTCGTGTTCTCCCAACGTATGTTTGGATGCTGTGGCTCAGAAGAGGCGTCCAGGCACTCCTGCTCCCAGGCCTGACAGCCTCGTCACCTCCGGCAGGGCTCTGGCCCCCTGCAGCCAGGAGCGTCAGGGGGGCATGGGCTGAGGCCTGCAGAGCAGCTCTGGGCTGAGGCCTGTGATGGGGCCACCCACAAGGCCCGGGGAAGGGGGACTGGGGCTGCCAAAGGGAGAGGCAAGGGAGTGTGGAGGAGTGAGGGGAAACTCGACCCCGGCCGTGAAGGTCAGCCACGTTATGGCAAAAGGAGGGTGTTTGCCGGCAAGGCCGGCTCTGCAGAGCTGGGGGACCCCATATGAGTATCTCCATTGTAGTCTACTCTGAGGCGCAGAGCCCTATTTCCTGGGAATTTCTCGGGGCCATTAGGCTGCAGTTTTCACCTGGGGGTGGGGAAGGGAAATCACCCTCATTTGGGGCTCCCAGGGCAGTGTGGGGGAGGCCATCCTGCATGCTCCAACCTGGGGCTCACTCCAAGTTGGGGCGATCGCCAAGGATTTGTGAAAATGCACTAGCCCTACCAGAGGGTGGGGACAGCAGGTGCCAAGACGCACTAAAGTGAAACGGCAGCCATGCTGGGGTTGAGCCTAGCTAGCTCCGACTCCGCTGAGGCCCGGGCCGGAATGAATAATGGTCACCACAACCCCCCCCCACCCCCCCCACTGGCCCAGTGTCTGCATGTTGAAGGACATACGAGTTAAGGCCTTGATGGGAAAAGGGAGCATCAGGCTTTGGGGAAGGAGGATCTGCTGGAAGAAGATGGCCTCAAGGTGGAAGATGCATGCAGCCAGCAGGAATTTGGGGAAGGAGTGTGGGGGAGAGAAGGAAGGAGCTCAGGTGTTGGGGAGCAGCTGGGGGTGGAGGGGTGACAGAGTAGGGAGAGGGAAGTAGGAGGAAAGTGGGAGCAGAGGAAGTGGGGTTACTTCGGCTGGGGAGCTGGGCTGTGAGGGCAGGCGATCCCTGATGACTTGATGCCATTGGCCTGCAGGAAAAGGAACTTATGAGGCCAGAAGGAAGGAGGCCTCAGCCCAGGCACGTGGGACCATATAAAGTGATATTCTGCTGTTGGTCCCAGAAGGGCTTCCACACCCAGTGGGTGGTTATGGCAGGTGACTTCCTGTTGCCATCCCAAGAGTCTTCTGAGAACACAGAGCACAAGGACATCACCAGGAGGAGAGGGGGAAAGACAGGAGGAAGGGCCCCAGAACGCCTGCTCCCCAATATCTCCATAACATCACAGTACCCACCCCGTCTCAGTCCGGGGCCTCCACACGCCCCAGGCTTCATGGCTCCCCAGGCCCTGTCCAGGGTAACACCCGGCCCTGAACTGACGTGGGAGAGAGAGGAACTAGTCATTGGATCATGATGTTTCACACAAATATTCTCCTCCTCTCCTCTCAGAGGGGAGGAGAGAGGTCCTAACCGGCAGAGCAGAAACCAGCTTTCTCCATTGAACCCCCCTGCATTCCATGGACCACGAGCAACTTCCGACCCGAGGCCACCATCCCAATGGAGCCTCAGAGGAGCCCAGAGAAAACCCCCTACACCTTGCTGGCAGCGATCTTCACAATCCACATTCTGCAACAGGTAAGATCTCCACCCAGCAGATTAATCCAGTCTCCAGCCCAGATTAATCCAGTCTCAGCCTGGCTTGTCAGAAACCCAGCCTACAAGGACCCACCCTGCAGAGACCCGCCCCTTCAAAGGAGAGTATTTCAAGCCCAGGAATACTTGAGCCTAAGACACAGGTAAACCCGGCAGAGCAGAAACCAGTTTTTCCCATTTTTGTGCGGCCGCTGCAGCCCCTGATTTACCTCCAAATTATCATACATATTCAACCCACCCCTCTGAGAGAGCCCCACAAAGTAATGAGAATATAGCGCCCGCATGGCAGAGCCTGGCAAGCTGTCCAATGCGTGTTCGATATGCCAAATCCAGTAACAGAAACGTTTATTTTCCTGACCCCAAAAGAGCCCTTAATATGGCAGCAGTAAGAAAGGCAAACAAGCAGTGCCTGATAAAATTTCATGGCCATCCTAGGCTGCCAAAACAAAGAAGGACTAAAATGACTGTCTGTACTTTCAATGCACGTACGCTGGCATCGGAAGCATATATTGAGGATCTGATGCTGCAAGCACAAAAGATCAAGTACGACATCATTGGTCTGAATGAGACGAGGAGGCGTCAGTTTCATCATGCTGTGTTTGACACCGGAGAAGAATTGTTCCTTGCAACATGCGAAGAAAGAGGCATTGGTGGCGCTTGGTGTCCTTGTCAACACGAACATGGCCGTAAACATTGATTCATTTGAATGCCTAACAAACCGAATAGGAAGACTACACTTGAAGAGATGTGGCCCACTGCCAGCAATTTCTATTTTCATTGTCTACGCACCAACATCCACATACAAAGAAGATGAAATTGAGAAATTCTACATGGAATTGGAGGAGTTCTATAAAAAAGATCACACCTTCTACAAGATCATAGTCGGTGATTTTAATGCAAAGATAGGACCAAGAAGATCGGCTGAAGAACTCCACATCGGAACCCATGGCCTAGAATGGAACGAACAGGGTGAGAGACTATCTGAGTTCATCATGTCCACCAAGACCATTCATGGGAACTCACAGTTCCAGAAAGCTGAAGCGAAATGTTGGACATGGGAATCTCCTGGCGGACAGTTCCACAATGAAATTGACCACATCATCTTCAATCGACGGTTTTGTCTGACCGATGTTGCTGTCGTCCCCCAAATTCCACACAGGATCGGACCACCGTCTCCCTTCATGCAAAATTCTACTTCCCACAATGGGGAGAAAAGGCTGCAAAGTTTAAGAAGAGAACTCCCAGAACAACCACCAACTTGGGAACTCTTTGGCACCATTGCAGCAACATGGGAAGATACCATCATTGACGACATCGATGAAGAATACAACCGACTGGTTCAGCACCTCCATGATTGTGTGAAGAATGCCGAGAGAGAGAAAGACACAAAAAGGACGCTTGTCTTCAGAAACTCTTGAGCTCATTCGCCAACGTGGCAAGGCGCAAGCCTCAGGAGACCAAATGCTAACGTCCAAGCTTGCTAAACGGTGCAGAGAAGCAATAAAAGAAGACCCCAAAGAAAGAAGAGCAGAAATACTGGAAGATGCAGCAGAAGCTGGGAAAAGCATTCACACTGCCCACCTGTCCTTTACCAACTATAAGACCAAGATGACTGCCCTCCGATGCCCTGATGGATCTATCACATCTTCCAGAAAGGCAATGGAGAAGATTATCCAGGACTTCTACTCAAATCTCTTTGATAGCCACATCCACCTGCCCACATACCAAATTCCACAGGATGGATATGTCATTCCCAACAACCCCCTTCTGAAATCCGACATGCCATCTCGTCGGTAAAGAAGGGAACAGCACCAGGCCCAGACAAAGTCAGACCCGAACACCTGAAGAATCTGCCATCGGTACTCATCAATACACTAGCTCGGCTCTTCACACGCTACCTGTCCGAATGCAAGGTGCCCTCCCAATGGAAAACCAGCAGGACAGTTCTACTGTTCAAGAAGGGAGACATTCACGACATCGGCAACTATCGCCCCATCTGCCTGTTGTCCGTCATCTACAAGCTGTTTACACGAGTCATCCTGAATAGGATTAGCAGAACACTAGATGAAGGACAACCATGCGAGCAAGCTGGCTTCCGGAAAGGATTCAGCACAATCGACCATATCCCCCACAGTAACCAAGCTCATTGAGGTTTGTAGGGAGTACAAGATGCCGCTCTGTCTCACGTTCATTGATTTACAGAAAGCCTTTGATTCTGTGGAGACTGAAGCAGTCATCGAAGCCCTAGCCAAACAGGGTGTTCAAACCCAATACATCAAGATCCTTCGTGAGCTGTATTACGGATTCACCACCAGGATCTCACCATTCTACAAAGAAGTGATCATTGATGTCAAAAAGAGTTCAACAGGGTGATACCATTTCACCAAAACTCTTCAATGCCACCCTCAAGAACATCATGCGACAATTAAAATGGGAAGGAATGGGAGTGAAGATAGATGGTCGGAAACTACACCACCTCCGCTTCACTGATGACATCGTTCTAATAACACCAAACATTAGCCAAGTGGCACAAATGCCGGCTGACTTTGACCGAGAATGTGGAAAGATAGGTCTACAGCTGAATCTAAAGAAAACAATGTTCATGAAGAATGAACTAGTTCCTGAGGCCCCATTCACTCTCAATGGAGCAAACGTCTCTGAATGCAGCAGTTATGTGTACCTAGGTCGAGAAGTCAACATGATGAACGACCTAAAACCTGAGCTGCGCAGGAGGAAGAGAGCGGCATGGAATGCCTTCAAAGGCATCGAAGAAATAGCTAAAAGGACAAAGAACATCAGGCTCCGGGCACATCTCTTTGACTCCACCGTTCTCCCTGCATTAACATATGCCTCAGAGACCTGGGCCCTACGAAAGCAGGATGAGAATGCTATTCGGGTCTCCCAGAGAGGAATCGAAAGAGCTATGCTTGGAATATCACGCCTCACTCAAGTGAGAGAAGGAATCCGGAGTTCTGACCTCCGTCGCTATTCCAGAATCAGGGACGCTGTCTCATTTGCCAAGGCATCGAAAATCAGATGGGCTGGACATGTAATGCGATTTGGAGACAGCCGCTGGACTAGAGCCGTTACCGACTGGATCCCACGGGATTTCAAAAAGATCACGTGGCCACCCACCTACAAGATGGTCTGACTTCCTTGTAAAGACACTGAAGGAACGGTTTGAGGCTCTTCATATTCCTGAATCAACCAGATGCCATTGGGCTTCATTGGCACGTGTTAGGGTCCAATGGAAATGTTACTGGTGCCCACTCGAGCAAATAGATGAATAACGGGATTCAAGCGATCAAG
>JAJIBD010002328.1:0-157527 GCA_021461705.1 Cryptotis parvus
TATTCAAATGCATAAAGACATATGTGATATATGTGTTTTGGTTTTCATAATGAAAAAGAAATACTTTTCAATTGGTTTCTATGTATGGATGTAAGGTAGTAATAAAGTTTCATTCATTTGCAAGGAATTGGAAGCTTTCCCAAACCATTTATTGAAGACAACTGTTCTGCTCAATCACACAATTTTAAAGTGTGTTTGTTATAAATTTGTTGTCCATATATGTATGAGTTTATTTTTTGTTCTTGATTATATATGTATACAATTGTATATATATATATATATATATATATATATATAAAATTTGTTGTTGTTGTTAATCCTGCGTACCAAGCTTCCATTTTGATAAGTACCTGAAACCGCTTTCATTACCATTGTTTGAAGAAACAATAGTCTTAAGGCAGGAATTGTAAAAGTTCCATTGTAGGATGTTGGATCCCCACTGGCACTGCTCCTTCTCCAACTGAATATTTCTACTCTGTTGATTATATATATGGCCATGCACCTCCCTGGCGCCTCATAAGCAGCTGGGGCACAGGGAACCAGCTAGCAGCCGCGTGGTTCATCAACAAATGCTTTATTTAGAGGTGACTACAAGAGTATGCCACCAGCACGGCAAGCCTGGCAAGCTGCTCCGTGTCGTATTTGATATGCCAAATACCAGTAACATTTATGTTAGGTCATTCCTGACCTAATATAATGGCTTTGAGGCCTCTATGTTCCCTGGAGCAAGCGGATGCCTTTGGGTCCTACTAGCATGAGACAGGAGATATGGAGATGTTACTGGGGCCCGCTCTAGCAAATAGATGATGAACGGGAAGATAGTGATTATATATCTGAGGTTTCCGAAGTGAGAGAACTTTGAGACATTTCCGAGAAATGGCAAAGGACAGTGACAAAAGGGAGCAGCTCTCCCTCATAATTGGTAATCTTGCTTGCTCTATTATGAAGAGTTTAGCTTGGCCTAGGTAGATTCTTTCCTTAGCTAGGGATTATCTTAATTGAGTTACCTGCTCATCCTTTGCTTCACGCATTGCAGTGATTCCCTTCTCATGGACTCCCCAAGGATACTCACAATCCTGCCTGTGTTAAACTTCTCTTTGTTCTGCATTTACCCTGCATTTATTTCCCAGTCTATCGCTGCCCCCAAACCCTAAGAGGTTCCTCTTCTATATCAAATCTATTGAATCTGGAATAAAGGTTTATTCTAGTCTAGCAATTGATCTTTAACCCATTCCTACTCAATACTAGGGACCAAGGAAATTGCTCTTTTGGAGTCTGTGGTTCAGAGGACATTTTTTACCTCTTTGATAATTGTAAATATATATTTTATGGTTCTGTTAAAACTATCTCTCATCTTGGTACTCAAACCGATGAAGTAGTCTATTTGAGATATTGGTAGTAAGTAGATCCTCATCTTTCACTTTATTCAATGCCATCTTGTTATTGATAAGGAAAAAAAAATTCTTTCCAGACATCTAATATATCAATGTTATTTGAGCATGTAATCTTTTTTATGTCTCATTTCACTAAAAGTTTCAGTTTCCAAGAACCTATAAGAAAATGTTAAGGGTTACTATATTTCGATAAATACCTATCAAATGCATGGCAACAAATGTGCTATATTTCAAAGCTTCTTCCCTGAAATGACATGGCTATTTTATTAAGCAAAGTTACCATTTTATTTCTTAGTTTAGTGATATGCAAAACACAAAGCTTCTACAAGATACAGAATCTTAGATTAGGAATTAAATATTTAGCAAAAGTTAATATATCACAGAAATGTCTATCTGTTGGCCAAGAAATTTAATTTAGTATGAAGGTTTAATGAAGACAATGCAAATGCAAAAAATGCTATTAAACTCTATATATAATCCTGAAAATTTATTGAAATTGACTAGTCTCAGTGTACTGGTTGCAAAATACAAACTTTGTTCCTGTTTCACATTATGGTTGCTAAAATAAAAATGTAATAATATGATCAAAATACATAAAATAGCTTTGTTAAGACTGATAAATATTAGCTCTTATCTTTATTTCCTCATTTTTTAAAAAAAAAGTAAAAATAAAAAAATTTAAAATACTCAAGTGAAAATATTAAAATGTATAATTGCTTTCCCTACTTGATCTTTGAGAAAAGACTGAAAAGTGATGAAAATATTTAACTGCTTTTATTGATGTATATGTGTTTTTTTTCTTTCTTCACTATGCATTTAATCTTTAACTAGTAACTGACTTGATTTTTTAGCCTCCTGTTTGTTTGCTTTTTTTTTTAGCCACATCTGGTAGTACCCAGGGCTTAATCCTGGCTCTGCACTAAAGAATTATTGCTGGTGGTCTCCAAGTAACAGATGGAGTACTGGGATAAACTGATAAACCGTGGTTGATTATGTGCCCCTATCTGATGTACTATCATTCAGGTCATGACTTGGATTTTCTTCTGATAAAATGCTCTCTTTATACATTGGGCATAATTGACTAGTTATTCTCATTCTTCTCAGCAGCTCTCGAGAATAACATCTGGTTTTGTTGATTCTAATTGTGTCATCTTTTCACCATTTATGTTTGCAATGAGCATGTGACCTAAACCTTTTTTTTGGGGGTCACATCTGATGATGCTCAGAGGTTAGTCCCCAGTGCTCTGTAATTAGCACACAGGAATACGCTTGCCAGTGCTTGGAGGATCATATGGATGCAGGATCTAACTCAGGTCAACAGAGTGCAAGGTAAATGCCCTCTCCTTGCTGTACTTTAGCTTTGGCCAGGTGGCCTCAACACTTGACAAATGAGAATAACTTTATGTGCTTTACTTGAAGGGAAAGTTATTGATATAGAGATAAAAAATCTAAAACCCTAAGGGGCATACCAATGCAGGTAAAGAAAAACAGACATTAAGCAAAGATATATGTTTAAGTTTATTTGGGACTATACTCAACAAAAAAAAGGAAAAGTGAAGAGATATCTTCATTCAAGTGAATATATTAAAAAGATCAGGAAATTAGTGACTTACACAGATCTGAATAAAAGATCAAGATTAAGATGATAGCAGATTTTGAGTCTAGTGCAAACTCTACTTTTTTTTTTAAAAAAAAAAGATACATCTTTTCATAAAATTCTCTGTTGCTATCTTTCCCCAGGAGGAAGAAAATGAAAATATCATTCTCTATATTGTATGTCATTAATTCCATTCATTAAGGCTCTACTCTCTCATGATCAAATCACCATCAAAAATAAGAGCCCAGGGCCAGAGAGATAGTCCACGGATAGGGGCGTTTGCTCTTGCACGTGGCCATCGGCCTGGGTTTGATCCCCGCATCCCATATGGCCCCCCAAGCACCGCCAGGAGTAATTTCTGAGTGCAGAGCCAGGAGTAACTCCCAGAGCATCGCCAAATGTGACCCATCTTTAATATTTCTGGCCCCGCTACTGTGGAGTTTGATGACTATATTGAACAATAATGGTGAGAGTGTACTTTCTTTTCTTGTGGCTGGCCTTGGGAATTAGAATAATAGACTTTGAATGAGGAGGACACAGATATTCAGTACTGAGTAAAAAAACACAAAAGTGGTATTTGATGTAGACTGCATCTAAGGAGAAGCAAAGTCCGTGGGACAGCTTGATCTCCCTGTGTACACATCTCCTAGGAAGATGGTCAAGTATCATGATAAAATATAAGAGAAAAGTAAGAAGTGTAAGTGAAAAATCTAATGCTAGATGAGTGAAAACTAGCTCAGGAATAAAAAATACCACTGAGAAATAAATGGCAGTTTGAAAGTGAGCACTGGAGACAGTATTTGTACCCATAGAAAAGGCATTCATGAATTATTAACTACCGCTTTACACGCCTATCACTTATAAAACACCACATTGAATCTTGTTCCCCCGAGCTTTTATTTTTTAATTTTTTTTATTTTTACAATTACAAAGATATACAATAAAAAGTTCATATTTGGGTTTTGATCATACAGTGTTGCAGCACCCATCCCGCCACCAGTGCCCATCTCCCACCACCAACGTCCCGGTTCCCCTCCCCACCCCCCCAGCCCTGCTCCATGGCAGGTTCTTTATTTCTTTCCATTTCTCTCTCTTTCTCTTTTCCTTCCCCTCCAGACTATGGGATTACAGAATATACATTAAAGGGTTGTCATGTGTATCTTTTGCCTCTATTTAATGCTCAGTTCTAGGTTGGCATTAGTACCCTCGACAATTGTTAGCACACTGTTCCACTTTCTGTCTTACCTAGCCTCTGAATCCCACACGTTTGTGATAATTTCCACCTTTGACAAGACCTCCTGATATATGTTTCACTTGACCTGGATATTGGTATCATAATATGTACCTATATATTTATGTTATGCAGATAAATGCAGTCATTCTGTATCTGTCTCCCTCTCTCCTTCTGGCTAATTTCGCTCAACATAATCTTCTCCATGTCCATCCATTTGTAGGCACATTTTATAACTTCATTAGGAAACCTTGTGAGATTTTTATCATCAGTTGAGAGACTTTTTTATATTATGTATTCTTTTTTCAGTATTTGTCTCCTTGATTTTCTTTCTTTTAAGATGCTTCTTTATTTATTTTTTGTTTTATTATAACAAGTGAGATATATAATTACAAAGCTTTTGATTTTCTTATTTCATAACATACATACATTACACAAGAGGAAGATTCTAAAGCAATCCAAGTCGAAAAGTAACAAAAGCTTGTTTTCTAAAATCTGAAATAGTACTATTGATTGCTTATAAAGGTTAATGACTTAGACATGGCTGTAAAATTACAGACTGTCTTTCACAGTTGAACATTGTTAGATCCTTTTGTACTTGATGAGAGGGAATAAGGATAAAAATATACTTCCTGCAAGTTAGATGAACTTAGGATAAGGCACTGATTTGATAATGAGAAGTTTCCTCATTCATGTACTAAACTAGGATGCTTTTTTTTAGATGAGAAAGAAAATTTAAATTATTTGAGTATCTGAATATTAAATCTAAAAACGACAATAATTTCATAAATATAGGGCGACTCAAAGAGAAGAATACCTCTATTCAAAACTATGTCTTTACTGAGTGCTATGCTTTTACAGTCAAATGAATTTAGATCTTGGTTACTAAAATTGTTTATAAGTATTCAAAGGCATCTTATCTAATGTGACTGGAAAAAACCACAAGGTAAAATATAGTCTTGTTGCACAAAAAAATAAAGTTAAAAAGTAAATTACAATTATCAACAGTAACAACGGTACTTAATTATGCTTGACAAAATCACTATATTACATCAAACTCTGACTTTAGAGAGAATATTAGAGTCTTAATGAATTTTTTAAATCCAACTTATATCAGCTTTTCAGGAAGTTATTAAAACTAAATAGTGGACAAAGTTGGGAAGTGAATAAAAAAAATCACATTTAAACAGGAAGTATCATTTTAGACATTTTATTGCATTAATGCTGCTAATTAACAACAGCTCTCAGTGATATAAATGTCAATGGTTTTAAAGAGAAAATAAAACAGTTAAGTGTTCCAGAGAGTCTCAGAGAATATAGGATAATTTAACGGGCTTAGACCTGAAAGGTTTGTCAGATTTCCAAGTAAGCAATGTATAAATTTTCCACTTTGGTAATCAATTTAAGACTTTTTTCTAGACACAACCTTATTGATTCAAGTTGGGGAGTTGTATGTTATAAAAGTGAAGTTTGGGTGTTCTTTCTTAGTCATTTTACTAACTATTTTAGTTATTTTACTAACCAGATAGCCATCTGATTTCATGAAAAGAAAGGACAAGAAAAGAGAAGAATAAATATAAAATATTAAAATTTAAATTAGAAAATAGAAGTATAAGTAATATTAACACATTTAATTCTCATCAGTATAATAAAATGCTTTAATAATAAAAATAGTAGAGATCAGTTTCTATTGTGGTCTTCAAATGATTATGAGCCATATATGGCACAAGAATTTAATAAAAATTGCTTAACGTCTTGTTACTGGTAGGAAAACCTGGAATTTTATTTTATTTTTTTTTTAACATTTTATTATACCACCGTGAGATATACAATTATAATGCTGTTCACGCTTGGGGGTTTCGTGCCACAGTGTTCCGCGCACCCCGCCTCCACCAGTGCCCCCAGCCACCACCCATGTCCCCAATTCCCTCCCCTTCCACATCCTGCCTAAATGGCAGGTTCTTTATCTCCTCTCCTCTCTCCCTCTCTCTCTCCTCCTTCTCCCCCACACGATTGTACACTTCTAAGTGTACTACACGACTTAGAAGCCATCATTTGCATTTTTTTTGTCTGTATTTAATGCTCAGTTCTATGTTAGCATCAGAACTTTAGACATTTATTCACACATGTTCCCTTCTCTATCTAAACCAACCTCTGACTCCCCACACGCTTGTGGTAATTTCCACTTTCGGTAAGATCACCTAGTATATTTATGTCATGCAAATAAATGCAGTCATTCTATGTCTCTCTCTTTCCTTCTGACTAATTTCACTCAACATGATTCTTTCCATATCCATCCATTTATAGCAAAATTTCATAACTTCATTTTTTTCTGACAGCTACATAGTATTCCATTGTGTAGATATACCACAGTTTCTTTATCCAGTCATCAGCTTTCGGGCATACTGGTTGTTTCCAGAAAACCTGGAATTTTAAATATACCATCTGTTCTGAACCCAGTAAAAAGCTCTGCTTCTAGCCAATCCCATCAAAAAAATGGAGAGAAGAAGTGAACAGAAACATCCAAAAAGAAAGGGATTCGAATGGCTGAAAGGCAGATGAAAATGCTCATCATCATTAATCATCAATGAGATACAAATCAAAACAGCAATGAGATATTTCACACCACAGAGACTGGCACATATCCAAAAACACAAGAAGAACAAGTGCTGGCATGGATACAGGGAAAAGGACACTCTCATTCATTGGTGGGAATGTCGACTAATACAGCCTTTTTTGGA
The DNA here is from genome assembly GCA_021461705.1 of Cryptotis parvus. Classification (NCBI taxonomy): domain Eukaryota; kingdom Metazoa; phylum Chordata; class Mammalia; order Eulipotyphla; family Soricidae; genus Cryptotis; species Cryptotis parvus. Next base: position 6,964 of record JAJIBD010002328.1, read on the forward strand.
AAACAATATGGACATTCCTCCAAAGACTAGAAATTGAACTCCCATTTTAACCAGCCATACCACTCCTGGGAATATACCTTAGGAAGCCAAAAACACACAAAGGAAAGACCATCCCCACGTTTATGTTCATAGCAGAGTTATTCACAATAGACAGAATCTGGAAACAACCAGAGTGCCCGAGAATTAATGACTGGATAAAGAAACTTTGGTACATCTACAGAATGGAATACTATGCAGCTGTTATGAAAAATGAAGTTATGAAATTTGCCTATAAATGGATGGACACACAGAGGATCATGTTGAGTGAAATTAGCTAGAAGGAAAAAGACAGATATAGAATGATTGCATTTATTTCACTATCACTATCTTATCTTCCCATTCATCATCTATTTGCTAGAGCAGGCACCAGTAATAGCTCCGTATGTCCTGTCTCATGCTAGTAGAATTCAAAGGCTGGGCACAGTGAGAGCAAGAAGCAGCTCTGCCCCATGTCTGAGAGTCTCTGGTTCAGCATACCTGGACCGGATTGCATTTATTTGCATGTCATAAATATATAGATACATATGTGTGTGTATATATATGTACATATATATATATATATATATATATCAATCACTGTCACTGTCTTCCTGTTCATCATCGATTTGCTCCAAGCGGGAACCAGTAAGATCTCCATATGACCTGTCTCATGCAAGTACAGCCCAAGGGCACCTGCTTTCTCCAGGAACATAAAGAGCCTCAAACCATTCCATCAGGTCATGGGAATGAGGTCTATAATTGTTACTGGTATCTGGCATATCAAATACGACACAGGTAGCTTGCCAGGCTCTGCCGTGTGGGTAGCATACTTACCCCCACTGTATAACTTTCATTAATTTTATTATTATATTTATACTATTAGCATTATGTTCTGTATCCCAATTCATTAAATTTTTTTTCATCACGAATAAGCAACCATAATATGCAAACTGAATTCCCTCCTTTGGGGGTAGCTATCTTCCATCTCATCTAAGGGTTATTCTTTGCTTTGTATTTTTAGGGCACTAACTGGTCTTAAGTTGCATCTCCTGTTTTTGTTTTCTTTATCATCTTTTCTCTAATTGCTTTTTTTCTTCTCAGCCTCTCTTCTTATCCCTCATTCATTTTTATTGGTTCAGACTTTTCTTCCATTCAAAAAGTTGCTTTTCTAACAGGTCTGTGTTTCTTCTGACAGTGTGGTTTGGATTTGCAGAGTTTTCCTTAGGACCACAACCTTCTCTACCTCAACTTGTTTAGTTATCTCACCTCTGAGCTCTGCTTTCATTGAGCTCCTCTATTTTTCAGAAAGAGTTCATTTTCTCAGGGAGGGTGAAGGGTCCTACGTCCTCTTGTTAGTGACCTCTGTCACAGCACGCAGGCCCTTGCTTTGCTCCAGACTCTTCCCTCAAGGAACAGATGTGTCTTCACCCTGGAGAAACTTGCCAGTGCAATCTCTGGAGACCCATGAAGTTCCTTCGAGTGCTGCTCTAGGAACATGTCCTGCTTGTGGCTGATTTCTCTGTCGAGGTGCTTCAGTGGCAGAGCCATTTAAGGTAGGTGGCTGCTTGGTCTTTTGTTCACTGAGTACCATTTTCTTTCAGGCTAGATTCTTTGTCTCTGTCTTTTCTCTTCTTCAACTGTGCATGTTTAGTATTGACATTTGACTTCTTCTTTGTATATATTATATTTTATATTATATTATAGTATATTATAGTATAGTATATTACATTACATTATATTATAATATATTATATTATAATATATTATATTATATTACATTACAGTACAGTACATTACATTACAGTACATTATATTATATTATATTATTATACATATATGTATATATTATATATATTATACTTCTTTGTATATACATACATATATATATATATACATACATATTATGATACCAATATCCAAGGTCAGACAAAACAGAGATTTTCAAAAGTCTTTTCAAAAGTGGAATCTACCACAAGTGTCTGGGATTCGGAGGTTGGGTGGGACAGAGAAGGGAACAGTGTGCTAATAATTGTTGTAGGTGATAATACCAGCCTAGAACTGAGTATTGAATTCAGGCAAAAAGATATACATGATAACCTCTAAATGTCTCACAATCCACAGTGCATAAGAGAAGGGAAGAGAGAGAGAGAGAGAAAGAGAAAGAGAAAAGAGTAAGAGGAAGAGAAAGAGAAAGAGAAAGAGAAAGAGAAAGAGAAAGAGAAAGAGAAAAGAGAGAAAGAACTATCTGTAGAGGCAGACTGGGGAAGAGGGGAGGGAATCGGGGCATTGGTGGTGGGAAATGGGCACTGGTGGAGGGATTGGTGCTGAAACACTATCTGACTGAAATCAAGACATTAACATCTTTGTAATTGTATATATCATGGTCACTTGATCACTTGATCACTAATCCCGTTATTCATCGATTTGCTTGAGCGGGCACCAGTAACATTTCCATTGGATCCTATCACGTGCCAATGTAGCCCAATGGCATCTGGTTGATTCAGGAATATGAAGAGCCTCAAACCGTTCCTTCAGGGTCTTAACAAGGAAGTCTGACCATCTTGTAGGTGGGCCGCCACGTGATCTTTTGACATCCCGTGGGATCCAGTCGGTAACGGCTCTAGTCCAGCAGTTGTCTCCAAATCTCATTACATGTCCAGCCCATCTGATTTTCGATGCCTTGGCAAACGAGACAGCGTCCCTGATTCTGGAATAGCGACGGAGGTCAGAATTCCGGATTCCTTCACTCACTTGAGTGAGACGTGATATTCCAAGCATAGCTCTTTCGATGCCTCTCTGGGAGACCCGAATAGCATTCTCATCCTGCTTTCGTAGGGCCCAGGTCTCTGAGGCGTATGTTAATGCAGGGAGAACAGTGGAGTCAAAGAGATGTGCCCGGAGCTGGAGTTTCTTTTGTCCTTTTTAGCTATTTCTTCGATGCCTTTGAAGGCATTCCATGCCGCTCTCTTCCCTCCTGCGCAGCTCAGGTTTTAGGTCGTTCATCATGTTGACTTCTCGACCTAGGTACACATAACTGCTGCATTCAGAGATGTTTGTTCCATTGAGAGTGAATGGGGCCTCTGGAACTAGTTCATTTCTCATGAACATAGTTTTCTTCAGATTCAGCTGTAGACCTACCTTTCCACATTCTCGGTCAAAGTCAGCCAGCATTTGTGCCGCTTGGCTAATGTTTGGTGTTATTAGAACGATGTCATCAGCGAAGCGGAGGTGGTGTAGTTGCCGACCATCTATCTTCACTCCCATTCCTTCCCATTCTAATTGTCTCATGATGTTCTCGAGGGTGGCACTGAAGAGTTTTGGTGAGATGGTATCACCCCTGTCGAACCCCCACTTTTGACATCAATGATCACTTCTTTGTAGAATGGTAAGATCCTGGTGGTGAATCCGTAATACAGCTCACGAAGGATCTTGATGTATTGGGTTTGAACACCCTGTTTGACTAGGGGCTTCGATGACTGCTTCAGTCTCCACAGAATCAAAGGCTTTCTGTAAATCAATGAACGTGAGACAGAGCGGCCATCTTGTACTCCCTACAAACCTCAATGAGCTTGGTTACTGTGTGGATATGGTCGATTGTGCTGAATCCTTTCTGGAAACCTGCTTTGCTCGCATGGTTGTCCTTCATCTAGTGTTCTGCTAATCCTGTTCAGGATGACTCGTGTAAACAGCTTGTAGATGACAGACAACAGGCAGATGGGGCGATAGTTGCCGATGTCGTGAATGTCTCCCCTTTTTGAACAGTAGAACTGTCCTGCTGGTTTTCCATTGGGAGGGCAACTTGCATTCGGACAGGTAGCATGTGAAGAGCCGAGCTAGTGTATTGATGAGTACCGACAGCAGATTCTTCAGGTGTTCGGGTCTGACTTTGTCTGGGCCTGGTGCTGTTCCCTTCTTTACCGACGAGATGGCATGTCAGATTTCAGAAGGGAGAACGTTGGGAATGACATATCCATCCTGTGGAATTTGGTATGTGGGCAGGTGGATGTGGCTACCAAAGAGATTTGAGTAGAAGTCCTGGATAATCTTCTCCATTGCCTTTCTGGAAGATGTGATAGATCCATCAGGGTGTCGGAGGGCAGTCATCTTGGTCTTATAGTTGGCGAAGTACAGGCGGGCAGTGCGAATACTTTTCCCGGCTTCTGCTGCATCTTCCAGTATTTCTGCTCTTCTGTCTTTGAGGTCTTCTTTTATCGCTTCTCTGCACTGTTTAGCAAGCTTGGACTTTAGCATTTGGTCTCCTGAGGCTCACGCCTTGCCACGTTGGCGAATGAGCTCAAGAGTTTCTGAAGACAAGCGTCCTTTTGTGTCTTTCTCTCTCTCGGCATTCTTCGCACAATCATGGAGGTGCTGAACCAGTCGGTTGTATTCTTCATCGATGTCATCAATGATGGTATCTTCCCATGTTGCTGCAATGGTGCCAAAAGAGTTCCCAGTTGGTGGTCGTTCTGGGAGTTCTCTTTTTAAACATTGCAGCCTTTTCTCCCCGTTGCGGGAAGTAGAATTTTGCACGAAGGAGACATGGTCCCATCCTGTCTGGAATTTGGGGACGACAGCAACATCGGGTCAGACAAAACCGTCTATTGAAGATGATGTGGTCAATTTCATTGTGGAACTGTCCACCAGGAGATTCCCATGTCCAATTTTTCGCTTCAGCCTTCTGAAACTGTGAGTTCCCATTAATAGTCTTGGTGGACATGATGAACTCAGATAGTCTCTCACCCTGTTCGCTCCATTCTAGGCCATGGGTCCTGATGTGGAGTTCTTCAGCCGATCTTCTCGGTCCTATCTTAGCATTAAAATCACCGACTATGATCTTGTAGAAGGTGTGATCTTTTTTATAGAACTCCTCCAATTCCATGTAGAATTTCTCAATTTCATCTTCTTTGTATGTGGATGTTGATGCATAGACAATGAAGATAGAAATTGCTGGCAGTGGGCCACATCTCCTCAAGTGTAATCATCCTATTCGGTTTGTGAGGCTTTCAAATGAATCAATGTTGAGAGCCATGTTCGTGTTGACAAGGACACCAATGGCACCAACACCTCTTTCGTCACATGTTCCAAGGAAAAATTCTTCTCTGGTGTCAAATACAGCATGATGCAACTGACGCCTCCTCGTCTCAGTCAGACCAATGATGTCGCATTTGATCTTTTGCGCTTGCACCAGCAGATCCTCAATATATGCTTCCGATGCCAGCGTACGTGCATTGAAAGTACAGACAGTCATTTTTGTCCTTCTTCATTTTGGCAGCCTAGGACAGCCATGAAATTTTATCAGGCACTGCTTGTGTGCCTTTCTTACTGCTGCTGTGTTAAGGGCTCTTTTGGGGTCAGGAAAATAAACATTTTTGTTACTGGATTTGGCATATCGAACACGCATCGGACAGCTTGCCAGGCTCTGCCATGCGGGCGTTATATTCTCATAACTTTGTGGGGCTCTCCCAGAGGGGTGGGTAGAATATTTATGGTAATTTGGAGGTAAATCGCCGGCCGCACAGCAACGGGAAAGCTGGTTTCTGCTCTGCCGGGGTGTACCTGTGTCTTAGGCTCAAGCATTCCTGGGCTTGAAATAATCTCCTCTGAATGGCGGGTCTCTGCATGGCGGGTCCTTGTAGGCTGGGTTTCTGACAAGCTGGGCTGGAGACTGGATTAATCTGTGGGCTGGAGACTGGATTAATATGCTGGGGGAGATCTTACCAGCTGCAGAGTGTGGATTGTGACACAGATCGCTGCCAGCAAGGTGTAGGGGTTTCTCTGGGCTCCTCCGAGGCTCCATCGGGATGGTGGACTCGGGTCGAAGTTGCTCCTCGTGGTCCATGGAATGCAGGGGGTTCAACGGGGAAAGCTGGTTTCTGCTCTATATCATGGTAGTATAATAAAATATTAAAAGAAAGAGAAAAGGGGGGGTAGAAGAAAAGCAAAGTGCCTGCCATAGAGGCAACCTTGGGGGGGGGGGGAGTGAATCAGGGTCCATTGGTGATGGGAAATAGGCACTGGTGGAGGGATGGGTGCTGGAACGCTGTATGACTGAAACCCAAACATGATCATCTTTGTAATTTTATAGCTCATGGTTGTAAAATAAAATATTTAAAAACAAAATAAAATAAAAATAAAAAGTTAGCACCCAGAAAGAAAAACAAAGTCTAATATGAAAAACAGGTAAAATTAAAAGGAATAGTTGACTGGGACTGTGGAGCTGCCTCGAGGAACTGCAGTATAGAATTTGCAGATAAAAGCTCTACTGTATTCTTTTTCTATTCTTTAGTACTTATTTAATCAGCTAAGTAGCTGCCAATAAAACTATTAGCTGAGAAAAACAATTCCATGATACTCTATGATATCTGTAGCTACTTTATAAAAATTACATTTATCAGATATCAGTTGTGTCATGGAAAAACATTCTTACTTAAAACAGTGTTGGATGACAGATCTAGCTAACCTGGGAGCTTTGTTGTTTTGCCCACTCCCAGCTTAATCTATTTAAGCCAAGGTTCATTCTAATGACACCTCTTTTCTATGTAAACACTGCTAGAGGGTGTGGCAGTTACAGAAGTCACCTCCTTGATTGAAAAACTCTGACTTTTTTTTTTAATCCGCCCAGTTATGCTGATCCAGAGACTTACAGACATGGGGGCAGAGCTGCTACTTGCTCTCCCTGTGCCCAGCTGCTCACTAGGTGCCCGGGAGGGATGGCAGGTTCTAGCTCTGGCCCGCCACCCCAGCAGGGCCTCCCCAACAAGCCAGAAGATCCCCCCCCCCACTACATGAGGGCCGCCATCTTCCACATCGGATTTCCTCTCGCCACAACTCCACCCAGCAGACCAGACTATCACAGCCCGGCAGCAGACGAGCCTATCGCAGCCGTGCGGTTCATCAATAAATGCTGTCTTTAGAGGTGACTACAAGAGTATGCCACCCCACATGGCAAGCCTGGCAAGCTGACCGTGTTGTATTTGATCTGCCAAATACCAGTAGCAATTATATTAGGTCATTCCCACACCTAATATAATTGTCTGAGGCTCTTTATGTTCCTTTACTAGCATGAGACAGGACATATGGAAATATTACTGGTGCCTGCTCGAGCAAATCGGGAAGATAGTGATAGTGATAGTGGTTACTTTATATGAGCCCTCTCTCTCCAGTGTTTTCACTATCTATCACTATCTTCCCTTTCATCATCTATTTGCTAGAGCAGGCACCAGTAATATCTCCATATGTCCTGTCTCATGCTAGTAGAACCCAAAGGCATCCGCTTGCTCCAGGAACATAAAAGCCTCAAACCATTATATTAGGTCATGGGAATGACTTAATATAAATGTTACTGGTATTTGGCATATCAAATACCACAAGAGCAGTTTGCCAGGCTTGCCGTGCTGGTGGCATACTCTTGTAGTTATCTCTAAATAAAGCATTTATTGATGAACCACGTGGCCGCTTAGCGGCCGCGAGCCTGGCTCCTGATAGTCTGGTCTGCTGGGTGGAGTTGTGACGAGAGGGAAGTCCAGATGTGGAAAATGGCGGCGGCCCCATGGAGTAGGGTGGGGTCGCCTGGCTTGTTGTGAGGCTCTGCTGGGGTGGCAGACCAGGGCTAGAACCCGCCATGCCTCTGGGGTGCCTCCGCCATTTACTGTGGTATATTACTGTGGTATATTTACTGTCAGAACAGAGGTTCTCTTCTACCTCCGAGGACGCCGGGAGAACAGATGAAAACTCACGAGTCCGGTGCAGTTCCAAAAAGGCTTTTAATAGTACAAAAGCTCTTCCACAGCACTCCAATATAATGAACAAACTTTAGCTCTGGTCCGAACTTAGACCATACAAAGAGCCTAAGTCTCCCACTAAAGAGAGAGACGATATCACCCGAGCTGAGTCCTACCCAGAAGAAGGAGCAAAAGGCCAAAGAGCAAAAGGCCAAAATCCAAAAGCCAAAAGCTGCAGGAGCCAAAAGCTGAAGGCTGAGGAACCAAAAGGCAAAAGATGAAGGGGCCTCAAGTCAGCCCCTTATATACACCAAAGTAATCCAATCGGGAGGTTGTCATGTCAACAAAGAACCTTAAACAGAGCGTAGTGCCACACAGTATTGCAGGTATAAACAAAGGTTACACCAAGGACTAATCCCGACATTATCTCTTATGTATAACACTGGAGAGAGAGGGGCTGATATAAAGTAATACATCTTAACTTCATGAGCTTCATGTAATCTAGATGGTACCCACAAGGTCCTTCTTTTATTATCTGCACCAGGGTGATTCTGAGTATCTTGTTCTCATGTACTGAAAGGGTCACACTCCCCTGCTTAGAGCAAACTAGTATGATCCTTCCTATAGTCTTCCTTTAGTCTCAGCGTAGCCAGGGTGGTAGTCTCCTGGTAAATTCTAACTGTCCCACGTTGGGTGCAGTGGGTATAAAGAGGAGCTGTGCCCAATCTAGAAAACATAGAAGTCTTAGTAGATGTATAAGTCAGAAGTTATTCAATCAAGGTGACTTCTGTAACTGCCACACCCTCTAGCAGTGTTTACATAGAAGAGAGATCTCATTAGAATGAACCTTGGCTTAAATAAGATTAAGCTGGGAGTGAGCAAAACAACAAAACTCCCAGATTAGCTAAATCTGTCCTCCAACACCCATGTAAGTCTTCATACTTATTGCTGCCACCAATGCACACTTGACCTCTGAGTGTCTAGCAAAGAACTCTTCAATTATTTGCCCTATAGTTTTTCCTCCAAATATCTGTTTAAATACAGATGCATGGTTTTGGTGATCTTTATTTTATGTGTACATAATTTTTCTCTTATTATCACTCAACTAAAAGAGTAACTAATCTATGGAAAAGCAGTATATCTATTTTATTACATTTTCAATGTTTTCACTCAGTTTTCTCCCTTTATAAGCTTTCTCTGTAAATTGACACCACCATACTGTTTTTATATTTCCTTTCGTTGATATGGTAGGCAATGTAAGTCAACTTGTATTTGTTGAATACTCAATTTATCTCTGGAATAAATTGCTCTTTGTCACTATGATGACTCTAATATATTAAATTTTGTGGGGCCAAGTGATAGTCGAGTGGGAGGGCATTTGCTTTGAATGCGGCCGGGCCATGCCAGCCCAGGTTCGATCCCCAGCATCCCATATGGTCCCCTGAGCACTTCCAGGAGTAATTCCTGAGTGCAAAGCCAAGAGAAACCCCTGAGCATAGCCGGGTGTGACCCAAAAAGCAAAAAAAAAAAAATTGGATTTTGCCTGCTAAGAATTTGCATCTTTTATACTGACTTAAAAAAAATAAGGATAAAGGGATTATAGTACACCAGGTGTGGCATAAAGTTTACATACAACACATTCACAGCTAATATCCTACCCAAATAAGAAAAACTAAAAATACTCCCTCTAAGGCTAGGAACAGAAAATAATGTATACTCTTACCATTATTATTTAACACAGCCATATCTGAGAAACATTGTTTATTAAGAAATTGAAATATAGTGTCACAAACATATAAATACACCACTTGCACTAAGGTACACCTCCAATACAATGATTCCCTTTTTGCCAACATTTTAATATTTTAAAATTTCTGCTATACTCCTAGATCTGAACATGCATATATACATAACAATAATAGGCCTCTTTCCCATGACCTGAAAGAATAGTTTGAGGCTCTTCATGTTCCTGGAGTGAGCAGAGGCCCTTGGGCTATACTATCACTTGACAGGGACAAAAGGATATGTTACTGGTGCCCACTCTAGCAAAACGATGAACAACAGGAAGACAAGTGATACAAGTGAAATGATATTATTATATATAATGTCAATGAGTTTCCATAGTAAGTTTACCTCACATTACTTGCATCACTTGTCTTCCCATTGTTCATCGATTTGCTTGAGCAGGTATCAGTAACATCTCCCTACTTCCTGATGTGTGCTAGTGTAGCCCAAGGGCATCTGCTCACTCCAGGAACAGGAAGAGCCTCAAACCATTCCTCCAGGTCATGGGAATGAGGTCTATAATTGTTACTAGATTTTGGAAAATCAAATATGACGCAGGTAGCTTGCCAGGCTCTGCCGTATGGGTGGTATACTCTCTGTAGTAGGTTCTCAGTTCATGCATTTACTGATGAAATGCATGAACTGAGAGATCAGCTTTTCTCTTGGGTGGAGTTCTGACAAGCTGTGTAGTCTGGATGCTGAAAATGGAGTGCCCTCATGGTGTGGCCATACATGCACTCACATACACTTTTCAATCATATTTTTTTAATTTTAATAATATGTATTTCCTGTTTTGTCTACAAATCTGTTTTTACCCAATTTTATACTATTAATTATAAATAAAACTGCCATATGACCCAGAAAACCCAAAATATCAATAAAATATTTTAAAATAAGTTGAAAGAATATAGTAAACTTGCTTTAGATTGTAATTCTAAGCCTATGGTGGTGGCAACTTGTTAATAGTATACTTTATCATAGAAATACTTAAATTGACCAATCATATTTTTATCTCTGTAGAGTTTTCATCATTTTTCATTTTATAGCATATTTAGTACTGTTATATAAGGAGATATTGAAATTTTATTTTCCTTTAAATATCTGTGTTTATGAACTCTTTATTATAAAAATAAAGTTTAGTTTTTGTTTTAAAAAAATAATATTTGTGCAAAAACTGTGATATGTGTATGCTCTAAAATTTTACTAAAGTTATAAAAAGATTTTGCTCAACATATTTTTTATGTAAATAAATTACTGTGAACATCTAAACGTGTACATAATTTATAACGTTATTAGTTTTTCACAAACTGATGTTTGTGAGTGCTCAAATTGGATTTCCTTGGCTTCCCCCACTGGACTTTACTCTGTCTCATCTCAAGGCACAGAGCTTTTTTATCTAACCCCTATTTCACAGGGTCAGGAATTGATATTAACCCTTTTCCAAATGAACAACTGCAAGTAAAAAATCACATAGCAAAAATATATCCACAGGATATAAAGAAATGTAGAGGGTGGAAGGGTAACTTCTTGGAAAAACACTAGGTGGAATAAAATGATATTTTTAGGTTCTTAAGTATCCATAATGGTGGGGAGTGGGAGTGAGGAGAACTGATGGGCTTTTGCTTGGAACTGTCACCTGTACCAACAGGGAAATGCAATGAAGAAAATAAAACCTGCTCAGTGACCTTCCTCTTACGGCTCATAGGGCAAAGTTTATTTTCTTTTTCAGAATAGGATTAGCAAAATAAGTAATTTTATACTGTTCAGATTCCCCCATGCTATAGTCTATCAACCCTTTAGTATTTTAAATGAAATTACTCTGAGAGTCATATTTTAGCTACTAAAATCCATTCACTCATAAAGATGTGATACTTAAACTGTTTTCACAGGGGAAGAAACTAAATTAAAGGGTTTAGAAATACATGGAGGGAGGGATAGGGAACTCCAGGCAGAACACTTGAATCAATGTTGGCAGTCCCATAGTTACAAGGACAATGTAAAGCATGGGGAAAAAAGAAGAGATCTCAGAAGAAGAGTATGAGAAAGAGCGTGGAGGAAAGGGAGAGAGATCATTCTTTTAGTGTATTTGATGCCAGAATTACTAATCTATCAGAAAAATATATAATAAATAACTAGGTTACAACAACAATTATTAACACATACTAAGTTCTCAATTTCTGCTAGACACTATGTACTGGATAATTGGCATTATTTCATTTAATCTTTTAAAGTCTACTTCTAGGGTTTCAAATAATAAAATTGAGCCAAAAAGGTTAAAGAGCATATCTAAGAATACAAAACTAGCAGGTGGAAGCAATAGAATTCAAAGTGCATAATCTGTCCTCAAATATAAAGAGAAAATGTTTGTTTTATTTATTCCTTACAGGCATAGGCCAGCTACATAGTGCAGCAGGTAGGGTACTTACCTCTTATATTGCTGACAGTGGTTCAGTCCTTAGGGCTCAGTATGGGGTCCCCCAAAGCCCCATGAGGAGTGATCCTTAAGCGCAAGCCAGAAATAAACCCTGGGCACCATCTGGTAAGGCTCCAAAACAAAATCAAAACAACAAAAAGTTACAGACATAATATATATGATTGTACTTATTTTATTTTTCTTCTTCTTCTTCTTCTTCTTCTTCTTCTTCTTCTTCTTCTTCTTCTTCTTCTTCTTCTTCTTCTTCTTCTTCTTCTTCTTCTTCTTCTTCTTCTTCTTCTTCTTCTTCTTCTTCTTCTTCTTCTTCTTCTTCTTCTTCTTTTTCTTCTTCTTCTTCTGCTTCTTCTTCTTCTTCTTCTTCTTCTTCTTCTTCTTCTTCTTCTTCTTCTTCTTCTTCTTCTTCCTCCTCCTCTTCCTCTTCCTCTTCCTCTTCTTCTTCTTCTTCTTCTTTTTTTGATTTTTTGGGTCACACCCGGCAATGCTCAGGGGTTTCTCCTGGCTCTGCACTCAGGAACCACTCCCTGCTGTGCTCGGGGGACCATATGGGATGCCAGGGATGGAACCTAGGCAGGCATGGGCCATCCACGTGCAAGGCAAACACCCTACCCGCCGGCCATAGCTCCAGCCCCGATTGTACTTATTTTAAATATTTATATAGCAGCCATAAGTAAAATAACACTTCTGTTTATGCAGGGGACTTGGTTTAGAGTAGATACAGGAAGGCACCAGGAGTAAAAATGTTCTGATCCTGATCTAATCAAAATACCAACCTGCTTAAAATAAATCTATATACTTAAATGAATAAGACCCTATTCTCAACCAATGTTACATGTTCAGAGTTTCTTCTTTGGGGAATTGAAATTGACATAATAAAACCTTTATTATTCCTTATTCCTTAGGAATGCTCCACTTTGACATAGTCATTTTCAAAATATTTTCAACTGGATTATCAGTACTGAATTACATGAAAGTAATGTACATTTTTTGGAATCCATAGAATGATCTTCTTAAACACATTGGGACATATGTTTTAACAGAATATTTTTGGCTCTCTGTTATATGTATATATTTTCTATGTCCTCTTATTAATGCTTCTTTTATTCATATGAGTATAGTATTTAATTATTATACAAACTATTCCTTATCATTATACTTAATAAATTTTATTTATCTATGTGAATGATATGTAACATAGTGTCTCACTTTTCCATATGAAAAACAATTAGCTGAAAGATTAATTTTTAGTTCCTTAACATTTTGGCTGCAGTGCCTGGCTGCATTAGCAGGTGGCAGACAGGGAGGCAGGCTTGTCTACATCCAGGGCTCTGCTCTGTGGGCCCTGGATGGTTGATGGTCTGACATAGAAAATGACTGGGCCACCTGGAATGAACCCAGAGCCATGGCAGCACCTGGCAAGCTACCCATGGTATATTTGATATGGCAAAAATAGTAATAATGGACCTCATTCCTAACAAATAGAGACGTTACTGGCATCCGCTCTAGCAAATCGATGAACAACGGGAAGACAAGTGATACAAGTGATTCCTTCACATTTTTCCACTTTTCAATGGAAAAATTAAATAATAATTAAAAATTTATTGTCCAATATTTAAGATTCTTGAAATTCTCATATTTTATCTACATGACTATATTCCTGTTTTCTAACATATATTCACATTAGATCATATTTTCACTAACTGCTCAAACTAATTGATTTAAAGTATCAATACCTCCAGTCTACATTACTTTTCTTCACTCAAATACCTAAAAGTAACACAGTTTAATGTATTTTACACTTTGCACATTTTCCCAACTTTTTTGCAACAGTTCTAAATAAATACTTCAAGAATGTTTGTGCCCAGTTCACTGCCACCCACCAGCACTTTAAAAAATAAAATTTTGGCACTGTGGTTTATGCCACTTTTATTAATAGGGTTTCAGCCATAACACTTTATACCCTTTAGCAGCCCCTCCTTTGCTGGTTGGTCACTTCCCTCCACTATAGATTTTGGGCTTTTTAATGTTTTTTTTTATTATAACACTGTGCAATAGATAGTAACAAAGCTGTTCATGACTGGGTTTCAGTCATCCAATGTTGCAGCACCCGTTGCTCCAACAGTGCATGGTTCTCACCACCAATTTCCCCAGTTTCCCTCCCTTGCCTCACTCCCCTGCTTACCTCTATGGCAAGCACTTTTCTTCTCTGTCTCTGTCTCTATCTCAGTCTCTCTCTGCCTCTAAGTCTCTGTGGTTTGCATATATATATATATATATATATATATATACATATATATATATATATATATATATATATACTGAGGGGTTATCATGCATATCTCTTTGTTTACTTTCAGTACTCAGTTCTAGCATGGCATTACCATTTCCATCTATTATTGGCAAGCTGATCCCTTCTCTATCTTAATCTCTATTGTTGCAATGCCCTGAGCCCTGTCCTATAAAGCTTGTTCACTTAAAACTGAGTCCAAATAGCCCCTCTGTACGGGTTGCACTTTTACCAGCTGGATAGACTTCAATTCCCTTCTTTTTAATTTAAAGCAGGTAGTTATGATGTATTTCTACTCTCTCAGCTATAGATAATAGATATCTATCACTGGTGCTAAGTATTGTGTTTTTAAGTGTAACATTTTGCGCCTATCCTCTGAGCTCACACCCACATAAAATACAAAAATATCTGAAAGCATCCATCAGGGCACCCCTGCGCTAGACGGAAGTTTTGTGAAACTTTCGCATTAAGATAAATCACTTCAGAGAAGAATGCATGGAGAACTTCAGTGGTCCGACCTTCTCCCTCCTGCTCCAGCTTTAAGAGGGTCTTAAGCTGTAATTTAAGAACCTGAACTTGTCTTGAATTAAAACAGTGAATTCACTTCTGCTCTTCCTCCTTAGGCTTTCTCAGATCACTTAAAAGACACTGCCCTAGGTTTCTGTGAAAAGAAAAAGTACTTTTCAACATTACTTCACCTTAAATTCTAAATGTTAATTAAAATTTTTGAATGACTGTTTTAAAAATAAGCCAGCTATTAAAAATAAATCTGAAAACATTGTCAGACAAGACACTTATGATAGACGTTAGAGGTAAAATGTAATTATTTCAACCTTTATATTGATTTCGAACATATTACATGAAGATAAGAAGTATTTCTTTAAAAGAGAAACTTGAGAAAAAAAAACATAAAATATTTGGTCTCTGACAAATTTTTTTAAATGTTTTAATTAGAACAAAAAAATATTTTGAAGTAAACATCTACTAGGACTTTTTCGGGAGTTAAAAGGCCCTAACTTTTGTTTGAATAGTTATTAAGAGCAATCATTACTTTACCTTTCCACAGATCTCTATTTTTTCCTAAATTCCACTGTCATATTTTAATCATCCTGTTCTGAAAACTCACACGATTGCCACACTTCGTAGGCAACAACTGTAATTCCAAAATGTGTCAAAATCTGTCACAAATCTGCTTCATTGCTTAAACTTGAAAAGAAAAAAAAAAGGATATTTCATCTCTATACAAAGGCATTTTTGTAGAAGAAATTACATACAAACTCACAACACAAAAAGAAACTGGAAGAGAAAAGAAAATTGACATTTTGATTTGTGGACTCTCCAGTAGGCCTATCATTCATCGAGAAAAATATCACTATTGTCAGTCTTGGCAGGCAGAGAGACTAATTGGTGCAGCTGTGGTAGGATGCATCTTTCAGGGGGGGAGAAGCTGCCTTGCAAGGAAATAAAACAGGAAAAGGACTTGCAGGTGTTAAAAGCTGAGCGTAAGAGATGAGACTGTGTCTGATTATGAAGCATTAAAGACATATAGATGCGTCTTTCTAAACACTGAGACACTGAGTAGCTTATGCACTTTTTTTCCAGAAGAATGACAGTTCCTTCGTGTGGAAATAGTCTAGAGACCGTTCTGTACAAAGCAATGTGCTAGTTATTTCCTTTTGCTTAGAAACAAACATTTGCAAGATTAAAGATGGGGGAAAAGCAACAAAGTAATGAACTCACTCTCTGAGGTCATGCACCACGTTGTTTTGCTTTTCTTATCCAGAATGTGATTCCTATCCAAGTCACTGGGAGACTATAAAGGTGAAATGATAGCTTTTCCCAAGTGAAATTGTGTGCCTAGGGTCATACTCAGGCTGCAAGATTCTGAATTTATTAAAACATTGACTTTGCATTATTCTTCTATTAAAACACCACCTTGGCGCTTTAATTAGAATTATCATCTACGACCTGGGAATAATGGGATATTGTTCTTCAAACTAGAATTCAGGTTTAAAAAAAAAGGGAATAAAATCAGGCCATTGCTGCAGTGCAAATAACAGCTGGGAACTTTCCAAAAGTAAGGTAAAAATTCTTAGGAAAAAAACAGCAACACTCATTTTATAAGATTACGTTAGTCACCTTTCCTCCTGATGGTTGAGGGGAAAACACTGGACGTAGAGTGAAAAGCCTTATTATTTAGACAGTCTTGCATCTTTTTTTTTAACCTTTGTGTTTCAGTTTTCTTAGCACCCTCAGGCAACCACTAGCAAAGCACTTTTTCTACAGTATTTTCTTGATCTGAGCATTCTTGGGGACAGAAGTAGTATTTTATTTGTCCATGTAAGCCCAAAGCCTAGGATAGAGTATAGCAAACATTAAATATAAATAACTGTCAAATAAAAGAGTAACAGAAATAAAAGTTCTCCTTACCTATTTTATGGAATTGCTATAAATATTAAATGGCAACATTGTGAAAATACTCTTAACAGTTTAAAACTCTACATACTATAAATAAGCATAACACTTATGCTTAAAGCATTACTCTATGTCATTGACTTATTGTAGTTCGCTTTACTTTTTTTGGTCATCCTTTTTTTCTCAGAAGTATAACCTAGTTGCAGAGTGAAAAACAAAGAGCCCCAAAGTTCACCTCACTGCAGACTGTTGAAGTTTGTCTCTGAGCCCAAGGAGTCAGATAACAGAAACTGCCCTCTTAACCAGAAGTTGGTATTACAATCAACTTGAATTACTCATGCACATTGGTAGGCTTCTATGATTCACAAATACAATGTTAAGTGATGGAAACATCTAGTGATGTCAAGAATGTTGTGTAATTGATGAAAACAATGTCGTGACATGAGTCAACCTCAGTGAATCCAATTATGCTTTTCTTTTTGTCTAATCTCAAACTTTTCACTAATATACCAGGTATTTATGACCTCATCAGTGACATGGATATAATATTCTCTTTCTCTTTTATGGAACTCAGTAGGACTTCAATAATATATAGCTGCTATTGCTTTTTCTTTCTTTCCATACTAGTTCATTCAAGACTTAGAAATCGAAGATGTAGACTATGTCAGATGTTTTCAACATGCATAAAGAAATGCTTCTAGGGAAATATTGTTTTACTCATAAAGTTAACTTGCTTTTTAAGGTTACACCCAGCTATGCTCGTGACGTTACTCCTGGTTCTGTACTAAGGAATTACTCTGGGTGGTGCTCAGGGTCCCATATGGGATGCTGGGGATTGAACCCAGGTTAGCCGTGTGCAAGCCAAATGCCATTCACAATGTACTATTACTGTGGCCCCATAAATTTAACTTCTAGGAGAAAATGGTGTAACAATAATTATAGACAATAAATAAAAAATTAAAATTGATAGGTTGTATAAATTGTCTAAAGGGATGATGTGGTTTTACAATTTTAATAAAGTTTTGAAAATTATATAGACTAAGATGTTGAGAGTATAAAAAATCACGATCACGATCACGATATTCCCCTTCATCATCTATTTGCTAGAGCGGGCACCAGTAATATCTCCATATGTCCTGTCTCATGCTAGTAGAACCCAAAGGCATCCGCTTGCTCCAGGAACATAAAGAGCCTCAACCCATTATATTAGATCATGGGAATGACCTAATATAAATGTTACTGGTATTTGGCATATCAAATACTACACGAGCAGCTTGCCAGGCTTGCCGTGTGGGTGGCATACTCTTGTAGTCACCTCTAAATAAAGCATTTATTGATGAACTGCACAGCCACAGGCTGTGACAGGCTCCTCTGCTGGGTGGAGTTCTGACGAGGGGGAAGTCTGGATGTGGAAAATGGCAACCCCCATGGAGTAGGGGGTTGTCTGGCTTGTTGTGAGGCTCTGCTGGGGTGGCAGGCCAGGGCTAGAACCTTCCATGCCTCCCAGGTGCCTCATGAGCGGCTGGGCACAGGGAGAGCAAGTAGCAGCTCTGCCCCATGTCTGAGAGTCATTCGAGTTGCCAAAATACTTTCTGGAATATTCTTCGGTGACTTGGTTTGAGAGCAGTTCATGCTGCTTGTCCACGGGAAACGGAAACTCCCTTGGAACAGATGCAGCATTCAACTCTGGGAGGGCGCCGATCTACCTTTTTAAAAAGATTAGGTTTATTTTCTTACTCCGACAAGAATGCCCCCGCAATCAGATCACAGCCCATGTTTGCTGGCTGGGTGTGCTAACACATTTGGAGTGGTACAGTCATATGCCATGTGTTTTGCCAAATTGTTTTATAAAAACCATTTACACTCAGAAAAAAAAAAGTATAAAAAATGCCCAGAAAAAATAAAGGAGGGGAATCTTGTAAAAAAAAGTCCTAAGGAAGAGCACTTAGGGCCAAGTTATGACTAGTATAAGGTATTCATCCTAGGGACGCAAGAAGACTAACTTGAAAAAATAGATGCATGTCTATATTTATTAATATGTTATTTACAATTGGCAGGGTCTGAAATCTACCTAAAGGCTCAACAACAGAAGAGTGTATAGAGATGAGTCACATATTTTTAATACTATTCACCTATAACAAAAGTTGAAATATTCTATTTTAATACATCATGAATAGAACTAGAGGAGGTACTATGCTATGAAAATAAGTCAGGAGGAGAAAGCATTCTGGACATCTCTCTCATGGGTGAATACAAAGAAACAAAGCAAGAGAATAGAGTATAGAAAATGAAATCAACCCTTTAGATTCTTACAACTGAAGCAAGTTACTTAAATATGAGTAAGAAACTAGGGGACAGATGAGAAGGGGTGAAGGAATCTAGGACAGTGGTGGAAGGTTGTCATCACTTTGATGCAATAAAATTGTGAGTCTAAATACTAACACCATTCTAACTTATATAATAATATTGATAATAACAAAAATTATAGTGATAAAGATCTGCATGGGATTGTATTTAGCTTGTTTATGAAACAGCAAGAAAGAAAGTTTGGATATAATGAACATAGAATTGATAAATATAAGATCACAGACATATGACCATGACACGTGACCATGAATTTGATCCTCAAAGGAATGGAATTCTTTAGAGTCCACTGCAATCATTTTTATTATATCACCATGAGATAGAGCATTACAACGCTGTTCCTAATTGGGTTTCAGTCGTACAGTATTCCAACACCTTCCCTCCCCAGTGCACATTGTCAGCACCAATGTCAACAGTTTCCCTCCAACTACCACCCTCCCCTCAAACCTGCCTCATGTCAGGCATTTCTCTCTTTCTGTCTCTCTATCTCTATGTCTCTCTGTCTCTCTCTCCTTTTGTGCATTATAGTTCAAAATACAGAAACTGAAAGGTTATTGTGTACATTCTATTACCTACCTTCAATACTCAGTTCTCATTGATTGCCACCATTTCCATCGATTATTATTATTTTTATATATTTTTTTGCTTTTTTTTGGGGGCCACATCCAGCAATGCTCAGAGGTTTCTCCTGCCTCTGCACTCTGGAATTACTCCTGGCAGTGCTCGGGGACCATATGGGATGCTGGGGATCAAACCCAGGCCAGTACAGGCCAGCCGCATGCAAGGCAAATGCCCTACCTGGAGGCTCCAGCCCCTCCATCGATTATTGTCAAACTGATCCCTTCTCTGTTTTGCTGACTTCTGCCCTCCACAAACTTGTGGTAGATTCAAACCATTGATAAGTCCTCCTTGCCCCTGTTTTCCCTAGCCTTGGATATTAGTCTCACACTATTTTTATAGCCTACAAATGACAGCAGTCATTCTATATCTATCCTCCTTCTGACTTATTTCACCCAGCATGATACTCTCAATGTATACCCAGTTATAGGTAAATTTCTTGACTTTACTTTTCCTAATAGCTGCATAGTATTTCACTGTGTAGATGTACCATAGCTTCTTTAACCAGTCATCTGTTCTTAGACACTGAAGCATTTCCAGATTCTGCTATTGTGAATAGTGCATCAATGAACATAGAAGTGCAATGTTTTAAATCTCCATTGCATTGAACCTAAACGTATCTTCAAAGATTAAGCACCACTGACCAAGCAAGTGGAAGCAAAAATAAACAAATGGGACTACATGAAACCTAGAAGTTTCTGCATCTCAGAAAAGGTGACCAAGATATAAATACAACCCACAGATTGGGAAATAATATTTACCCAATAGCCATCTGATACAGGATTAATAGCCAAGATACATAAGGCACTGGTAGAACTTTACAGGAACAAAATAAATCCAATCCTATCAAAAAAATGGGGAGAAAAAAATGAATAGAAACTTCCTCAAAGAAAAATTCAAATGGCCAAAAGGTATATGAAAAAAGTTCATCATCATTAATCATCAGAGAGATGCAAATCAAATCAACAATGAGATACCATCTCATACCACCGAGACTGGCACATGTCTAAAAGAGCAAGAACACCAGTGATGGCACAGATGTGGGGAGAAAAGAATTCTCATTCACTGTTGGTGGGAATGCCGATTGATACAATCTTTTGGAAAACAATATGGGCATTTTTCCAAAAACTAGAAATTGAGTTCCCATTTAACCCAGTAATACCACATCTGGGAATATACAGTGGGAACCCCAAAATATGCAGCAAAAATACCATCTGCATTTAATTGTAAGCATTTTAAATTGTATTCTGTGTGACTTAGGACATCATTGAAGTATCTTGAGGAAAACCAAATAAACATGAATTAACTTACACTGGTTTGATAAGTAGAGCTGTAGACAAGGGAACATGATAGCAAAAAACCAGTAGCCAGTCTATACTGAGAGATAATGTCTTGCGTTAGCAACATGTCTTTCTTTTATTACTCACTTCCCTATATTGTCATTGTTTTGATAATCAGGTCTCAGACCCACTTAATTCTCTTTTCTTCTTTAGTGTTGTGCTTGTGCATATTCTAGTTATTGGGCTCACGAGGCAGGTCACTCTGGAACTTGCTGGGGTAACAGTATGCCACAGGGCTTTCATCTTTCTGTTGTGCTTGCACATGCCTGGCTATCTAAGTAAGCATAAAAAAGTAAGTGTAAGATTTCCAGTAACATTGGCACCCACTGAGCAAATCGATGAATAACAGGATGTCAAGTGATCAAGTGAAGTGATCAAGTGGAAGATGCTACAGTCCATTGCAGAGCTGGGGGGCAGGCGGGAGGAGCTATCTTTTAGAGTTTCCAGGACCATGCTTAATTCATTCAGCAGTACCAAGTTGTGTGACCTCATGATTACAATGCAAATACTTTACCTTAGTCATCCTAGGCACTGCCATCTGTACCTTTTTTTCTTTGCACTTTATTTAAATCTTAGCTGTTTTTTTATAATAATCCATAAGCATATAAAATCCACCAGAAATGTTCTGTTCACCCAATGATGAAACAGCACCTTAGTGAATCAAAGTTTATAACCCATCCCATAAAAAAAAGATATGTGCATTCCCTGTAGTTACTGGTTGATGCAAGAGTGCATTTGTTCTTGGCTCTTTATTCCCTCCCTGCTGGTGGTAGAGTGAAAGCCACTATTAGAGAAAGGCCTTCAGCAATGAGATACAGATGCTAACAGCTGGAAGTTAGTCTGAGGTGCACTAGAATTGAGAGGTCCAAGGTGTACGGTCAGGGCATATTGACGAACATCTGGGTAATTTTTAGGCTTGGGCTTTTATCATTATTGCTATTAGAAACATTGTTTGCCCGTGCCTTTTGGTGAACACATGTATGTATTTATATTGGGTATGTATCTAGAACAGGAATTACTGGTCATGGAGTACACATATGTTTGGCATATTCGATACTGTCAAACATTTCTCTGAAAGTGTTATACCAATTCACATTTCCAGGGCAGTTTGAGAGAATTGTTGTTATTTCATGCTATTGGTTTCAGTCAATATTTTCTCTTTTCCTACTTTATCAATTTTTTGGAAAGTGTTCTTGCTCAGGTGTGACTCTAACTTGCTATTTCCCTAATATTAATGAAATTGTATTTAATTTGAAAATTACTCTTTATAGCATAGAGTATCTTTTAAATGTAATTAGCATTATATAATTTTATTTTCTTTATTCTTTTCATTTATGTTCCATTTTTATTGGTCAATATTATAAATACATTTCTATGCTACCTGATCGATATTATTCTTATGCTACATAATATTTATCTATTCTAGACATATGCAACTATTTAAATTCAAATTAACTATCTTTTGTGAAAATACTTTGAAAATAATCCTCATTCTCCATTTACTTTGAATAGTGTGATGGTTCCATTGTGTTTTTAATAAAAGAAATCAAAGCACCTGTTATTGTATGCTATATTCCAACTAATTTAACAACGTGTTGCAAAATTGAGAAAAATTATTGAAAGGACACCAGTAATCACTCTTTTTCTTCATATCTTGGACAGATTTCATTGTCCTGAATTTCATTATTTTTTTTCAATTGTGTTTTTCCTGATTATTATAAAATGAGTATTTTGGTATTTATTAATAGTAGCCTAATACTTAGGATGTTGTACATAAAAGCATGAACCATAAGATTTGAAGGGGTAGAGTGGCAGGGAGAAACTTTGAGATAGAAGTTGATTCGTTGCAGATCCTTGAGCCTCACTATAATGGATCCAAATGAAGCTGGACATACTGCATTTTGTGCTTCACAGAGGCAAGTACATTAGTCGTATTCTTTACCTGTTCACAAGAAATATTGAAGTAGATCCTGCCACTTGAGGTGTTGCAGGTTTGGCTGCGGTGCCCAGCTGCATTGGGAAGTGGCAGACAGGAGACAGGCTTGTCTACACCAAGAGTTCTGCCCCGTGGGCCCTGGATGGTTGATGGTCTGACATAGAAAAAAAAACTAGGTCCCCTGGAATGAACCCAGAGCTACAGCAGAGCTTGGCAAGCTACCTGTGGTATATTTGATATGTCAAAAACAGTAACAATAATCGGCCCCATTCCCAACGAATGGAGACATTACTGGCGCCCACTCTAGCAAATGTAACAATGGGAAGACAAGTGATACAAGTGATTGAGTTAGATATAGAGCTTCCACATGTTATTAACTCATCATGAGTTACAAAGGCATTCATGATTGGCTTTTGACACCAACCCCAGTACCTGTAGGTCACCTCCAGTCCCTCCTTCCCCATTTCCCTCCCACTCACCCAGACTCAGCTGCCTTTGTGAAAGGCATCATTTTTAAATAGCTTTTGAAACCATGGTTCACATTACTGAACATGAAATTATTTAATATTGATAATCAGAAATTTATACTCTGGAAAAGTCTTAGTGTAGGGAAAGTCAATATAGGATAGGAACATACTATATTCCTGCATTGTTTAGTTATTTTTAGACAAAGGGCCTAGATACTGTCCTATTTATTTTCCTAGTTTATTGCTGTGGTATCTAAATGAATCTGGTATCTAAATGAACCATCTAGCCATCCACCCATCCATCCATTCACATATAAGTCTCAATCTTCTGAGTCATATAGAAGACAATAGATGACACTTCAATGTTCACTTGAATCATTTGTATCACTTGCCTTCCCATTGTTCATAAATTTGCTCTAGCAGGCACTAGTAATATCTCCATACATCTCCATACGCACTATCACTATCACTATCACTATCTTCCCATACATCATCAATTTGCTCGAGCGGGCTCCAATAGCATCTCCATAAGTCCTGTCTCATGCTAGTAGAGCCCAAGGGCATCTGCTCGTTCCAGGAACATAAAGAGACCCAAACCATTATATTAGGTCATGGGAATGACCTAACATAATTGTTACTGGTATTTGGCATATCAAATCTGACACAGGCAGCTTGCCAGGCTTGCCGTGTGGGTGGCATACTCTTGTAGTCACCTCTAAATACAGCATTTAGTGATGAACTGCTTGACCGCAAGCGTCCGCTCAAGCGGGCTTTGATAGGCTAGTCTGCTGAATGGAGTTCTGACGAGAGGGAGGTCCGGATGTGGAAAATGGCAGCCCTCATGGAGGCGGGGGGGTTGTCTGGCTTGTTTAGAGGCTCTGCTGGGGTGGCGGGTCAGGGCTAGAACCCGCCAACCTTCCCGGCGCTGGAGTGAGAGGCTGGGCACAGGGAGAGCTGGTAGCGGCTCTGCCCCATGTCTGTGAGTCTCTGGATCAGCATACCTGGGCCGGATTGAAAAAAAAACTGCTGCAGAGTGGGTGTCGATGAACCGGGCTGTGATAGGCTCGTCTTCTGGATGGAGTTCTGGGCCGGATTGAAAAAAAAAAAACTGCTGCAGGGGTGGGTGTTGATGATCCGGGCTTTTCAGTGAATGGGTAATAGTAATAACCATCATGGAACACAGGCAGACCTATGGGAACACTCGGGAAATGCTGTTGGAAAACCTGACTAGCAAGTACTACTTGGATCTTTTCCATACATACATTTAAATTAAATTAAATTGAGTGTTAATTAATTTAAATTAATTAAAGTACTTAATTTAAGTATAACATACTTAAATATTACTAAGAGAAAGTTGAATCTTCAATAAAGCCTCTAAGAGAGAGAGAGAAGAGAAGAAAAAGTGACTGCCATAGAGGCAGGCTTGGGGAGGGAGGAGGGAATCTTGGGACATTGGTGGTGGTAAACATGTACTCGTGGAGGGTTGGGTGCTGGAACACTGTAAGACTGCAACCTAGTCAAGAACAGCTTTGTAATTTTATATGGTGGTATAATAAAATTAAAAAATAATAATAATGAAATAAAACCTCTAACTTCTTTTAAAAATGAAGAATATTCTGAGCTGCATAGTAGAGAGGTATGAAAGAGAAGTAGAGTGAAAAATAGTAAAGTTCTGCGGCCTGAGAAGTAGTACAGTGGGTGGGGTGCTTGTGTTGCACTCAGACAACCTGGGTTGTCTTAATACTAGCACCACATATGATCCTCTGAGACCCACCAGGCGTGATTCCTGAGTTCATAGCCAGGAAAAAAGCACCAAGTTCCGCCAAGTGAGGCCCCAAACAGAAACCAAAAAATAAAATTCTCATTGGAGAAATTAGTTCATCTGAACAATTTACTGTGTAGACCAAGCTTAAGAGAAAGAAATCAATCACAAATTCTAGGATTATGCATATATATATATATGTATATATATATATATACATACATACATACATGCACATCTTTGTGTTATATATATATGTATATATATATACATATACAGAATTTGTGATATACACACACATCTTTAGGTTGCTTGTTGCTTGCTTGTCTTGCATCTATGGGTTTATTAGCACCGATATGCCTTTCTACCTCCTCTAAGCCCCATCAGGAGTGATCTCTGACCTCAAAGCCATAAGTAATCCCAACACATCACCAAGCACACCCTCCAAAATGATATTTAGATTCATATATTATATTCTACCCCAAAACATTTACACTTTATATATGTGCTAGATATAATATATATAAAAAATTCTATATGTACTGTATTAGATTAAGAATGCCATTAATCAATCAGTAAACCTATGTTTATAGTGTAATGTGTCCCTTCCTAGCCTGATTCTTTGGATATCAACAATTCATATATAATACTGTGTCCAGAGGTAAGTTTGTCTCAGCTTATCTTGATGTGAAGTATGCAATTAACTAGCTTTGATTATTCCCATTATGGATACACATAGTGAAATATACACAAAATCACACACACACACACACATATATATATGTGTGTGTGTGTGTGTGTGTGCTAAAGTTGCTGTACATTTACAGCTAAGTGTTAGTAGAATCAGTGTATTGATAACATTAAGTTGTTTCATCCAAAAATACATGGCTAATTCTTAAGACATCATTATTTATGAACTAACTTCCCACTTAGACTTATGTACAATTGTCATTTGTTTATAAGAGAGTTTGTCATAAATACAGTGAATGCTGTATCCCATATTAAAATCAAAATGGAAAAATAATGTTGTAACATGTCTCAATGTTATTTTTTATGTACTGATCATTATTTATCAAATACAGTTAAGGGAAAGTAGATTTTTCTGTGCTGGTGGGTTCTTGAGAATCGTATGAAAGATCTACACACAAAACTCTAAGGTTGAAAGTAAGTTTATGTAAGATGTGTGTAAGTTTATGTATGATTGGTTCCAGGTCCCTTCCAGATAACAGGCTCTCTGTTACCAGTGAACAAGATCCAAGTCCTGTCCCTAATGCTGCACAGTCCTGGTCCCCATCCAGTGAATGACTTTCCTGCCCCACCCTTGCCTTCTGTGAGTAATGTCACTGGTTCTGTCCCTGCGCTGCTCTATACATCTCTATGTTTTCCAGGAGATGGTCACCAGTGCCCACGTGGTCCAGAATCCTGTGTTTATACCGTTGCTGGGCCTCCCAGCTGTACCTCAACAGTTCCTGTTGTCTAGTACCAGGCTTCCTACTCTTCTGCCAGAGCCACGTGCTCCTGGGTGAAAGTCCTGTGTTCAGCTCTTAATTCTCTCCTGGAAGTCTAAGCCCTGTCTGGATTCTTCCCTTTGCTCTCCCTGAGATGTCCACCTGTACTAAGCTCTGACCTCATGCATGCAGTCCTACCTCACCTAGCTTCCCATGGAGAGAGAGAGGTGGGTCCAGGGAATTCTTGTCCCCAAAGGGATGAGAGTCAGCTGGATCACAAGCTGGCACACAGGACCTCCTTTCATCTGTAGATGACGCCCACCCAAGTCATCCCATTCTACATCCTGATTTGATACCGCTTTGTAGAGCGGAGATTTAAAGTGATTTGGCACAGGACACCTCAACCTGTCCTATCATTATTAGTTATGATTACTGCATACATTAACTTGAAACTGCCTTGCAATAGAGATGACTGAGAAATTTAGTAGCCCAAGACTCTCTTAAGATTTGATTTCTGTATACAATACTATACTATCTATGCAATAACTTAATTAAAAATTATAATGGAAAGGTTGGGGGTGAGAGATTAGGGGACAGGATGCTTGCTTTCCACAGAGTTAACCTGAGTTTGATCCATAGTATTCCTTACAGTCCCCTGAGTACTTCAAGTAGTAATTTCTGAGCAAGGAGTCAGGAGTAGCCCCTGAGCATTGCCAGATGTGGTCCAAAAACAAACAAAAGTTATAATAAAAAATGTTCTACTGGCCTTTTTTGTGAAACAGAGTTGTATCCAGTTATATATGTTACAGTGACCTCCGTTGGATTTATATTATCTTGCTAAGAAATTTCATCTTGTGGCTTGCTACCATAAAATGTTTTCAAATGTGCGTTGTAAGCAAGAGTGGTATTGTCTTCACAGTGCTTCATCAGAGACATCTACTGCTAAAATTTATATTGATTGATATAGAAAAAAAATGACATAACAAATTTTCAAATAGTGACATTTAACAGATATAGTTTTTGAAGGTATGAGAGCTGTTATTTTATGAATAATAATCAAACCTAATAATTCAAAGTTTAAAGTCTCAATATGAAGGACTGTGACCCAAAAAGCCAAAAAGTAATAAAAATAGTGGATAAAATCTCTACCTGAAATGTATATGCTCATATATTGTGATTATTTTTTAAGCTTCTACTTTGGACTTTTTTTATATAACGCAAATATTTCAATTACTATAATATAAACTATTTCAAGCTTGAAATATCAGTACAGTGTAGGTAATTATATTTTATCATTTTGATATTTTACTTTATTTTAATAATATTAAACCACTTCCTGCATGTCAGTGTAGTCAGTATCACAGTATAAAGAAAAATAGAGAAAGTATCATGAATAAACATATTCTGAAACCTAATGCTACTGGCAAGGCAGGGAAATGGGTCTACAAACCAAAAGCAGGGACAGAGTATGTTATTCACCAGAGTTATCCTGTAATGCCCTATGACAGTATAGAGGAAAAAACATTTAATATAATCAGGAAAAGGCATGAGAGGTCAAGTAGGAGAAACTGGCAAGAAATAACACAGAAGAATTAAATTATTAGAGAGATATAGGAGTTCAGACTTAAAAGAAGAGACGTTTTCAAAATCACTTTTACTTCTTGGCCACACACCCAGAGGGGTTCCTGCCTCGCTCCTGGCTCTGTACGCAGGGATCACCCCTAGTGGGGCTCTGGAGACCACATGTGGTGCCTGGGATTGAACCCAAGTTGACCACATGCAAGACAAGTGGCCTACCTGTGGTCCGATTTTTACTTCTTAAATAAAAATGTTTACAGTTTCTAAATAGAACTAAGTAAATAATTTGATAAAGAACTAAGAAAAATAATGTATAAATATTCTTTCCTTTACTTCTAGTTATGGAGACTTAGTGTTACTGTATAAAGATTGAATCCAATATAACAAGGTTGATTAGGCTTTTTGTTATTTGTCAAGTAATCATGAGATAGCTTAGAGAATTTCTATCATTTCTAGTTTCTAACTAGATCATGAGATAGCTTAGAGAATTTCTATCATTTCTAGTTTCTAACTGTGGGAAGTCTTTCTACAACAGGGCCTTTCATGGTCTAATTTTTTGACACGGATTTTCTTCCATTTCTGTGTCCCATTCAAAAAGATGTATAATATTGATTATAGATCTCATATGTGATCATTAGGATAGTTCTTTTCCATTGAATAGGCATCTTTTAGTCTATACAGTCACAGCACTGCCCTAGTCTTTCTGGATGCAATTATCCATGCATTGTTATAGAGCAAATGCCATGAGGGGGAAAATAACTACATTAAACAACTGAACCAGATGGATATTTGAAAATAAAACACTTAAGATCTATGTCGTTTTGTGGTTAAAAACTGTTCACTAGCAAAAAGGAAAGAAAGGAGGAAAGAAAAAGTAAAAATAATCTAAGTAACCCTTTGTGATTCTTATAGCCTAAGGTAGTTTTGTTGGTGGTGGTATTGTTTTTGATTCTCATTTGCATTTCTTTAGTTACTTTCAAAGGAAGGAGCCAACAAATATTTTCCTTTTGCCTTTGTGGTTAAGGAGGAAAACAGTTTATCATTTCCTAGGGCAATGCCAGATGACAGGATAGAGTCAATCCCCAGGAGTCTCTGGGAAAATTACCAGTCATAGAAAAATCACAAATACCACATTTGAGGCACTGTGACCTCCAAGGACTAAAATTAGAACTGAAATTGGGCATAACCTTACAGGATATATAGCTATCTACGGAACAATAAGGAAGAAAAGTAAAAGCAGACTTTAGGTGGAGGAAACAAGAGCAAACTTTCATTTGCTATAAGCCAGGGGAAAGCTTAACTGCAGATCCCCAAAGTTCAGAGTGTTTGTTAACATCAAGATCATCTTCTGTTCCTCTGCTTGCCTCGGAGCTCAACACATCACTCATGACCTCACTGATGACAAATGGAAACAAGTTGACATTGTTTTGCATGAAGTTGACTTTGTGAATATATCTATAGAGATAGAATCTTTGTGTTTTCATTGACAATGTTATTATTTGAAATAGCTGGCATAAGTGTAATTGTTGAGGTGTGTGAACTCTAGTCAGTTTATCACTATTTCTTGTTCCTATGACTCAGTAGCAGTGCTTAACCTCTCTGCATTTCATTTGCCTTTAGAACAAAATGGCACCATTTTCAGTCATCTAGAGAACAAGTATTTGACCCATTTTTAAAAAAAAATCATGACTAGCTATGAATATTAATACTATTAAGATATATAAACCCAAAGGCTCTAGAAAAATTGCATTTTGGGGAAATACAGACTATCAGGAAGAAGTGTTTTCAACAATAGTAATCACCGCTTTGGTTTCAAATAAAGTTCTCTTTTCTATCTGATCTTCAGAGAAAAAGGATTTTATGTTGCAATTAATTATATAATTTCTTGATACCATATTAAATAATAGGCTTTCAATATTTATCATGGGAAGGAGAACTATTTCAGTCTTTTGGGGGTTACCTGATTTTTTGACATATAGCTGGAGACATTTTATATTCAGAGGTATATTTATGTATATATATATGAAATGTGTGTGTGTGTGTGTGTGTATGTTGGTGATTCAGAGAAAGCAGAAGTGGCAACAGCAGGTCTCTGTCATGATTCCCAGGTTCTTCGGTATTTTCAAGAATGAAAATTTCAATAATAAAGGTGGAAATTAGAAAAGTTTATTGAAAAAAGAAGAGAAAAATGAAGCTCCCAAAGTGGGGAGGAACTTAGCAAAGACTAAGTTAACTATCATTGTTTTTATAGGGGTTTTATAGGAAAATTGGGTCTTTGTGTTATAGGGAATACAAGGAAGTAAAAGATAATGGTTTTTCTGCAGTCCTTATTAAATTAAAATTGGACTCTTGGCAAATGTTACAGAGGATTCATGGATCTATCAGATCCTTGTCTGGCCATTTGTCTTAGGTATTTCCCATTATCTTAGTCTCCTGATGAGCCTAAACTCTAGGGAAGAATTTAATGATAAACAATTATAAACTTCTTATTTATCATAAAAAAACCCAAGAATTTTCAAGAAGTAAAAAAACATAGGATGGGCTAGCCAAAATAAGCGCTGCTCACAGAAGCGTGTGAGAGTAAACTGAGGGTTCTTCTTTCACTGGGAACAACTTTATTTTAAATTTTAGATCCAAGGTATTTAAGCACAAAACCTGATATGTATTGCTTAGTGAAATATTTTACCTATACAGAATTTCATGCTCATAAATTATAGAATATAGAAAATATAAAACATGACACATATTTCCTTGGTAATTTGAAATTGTGTTCATTTGACCACACAAAGCTAAATTATTATCATTAATCGTTGTGTATATAGAAGTTTTAGCACAGCTGGTAGGGGTTTGCCTTGCACACAGTTGACCCAGGTTCGATCCCTGGCATCCCATACGGTTCCCAGAGCTCCTCCAGGAGTAATTCCTGAGCAAAGAGCCAGGGAGTAACCCCTGAGTGTTGCCAGGTGTGACTTGCCAAAAAAGTTTTTAAGTTATACATTGAAAAGTAAACCATGTCATGATGCTGAAGATACTTTTAACTATCTAACTCTGATCACTGTCTTCCCGTTGATCTTCAATTTGCTCGAGCAGGCACCAGTAACATCTCCATATGACCTGTCTCATGCAAGTAGAGCCAAGGGCACCTGCTTGCTCCAGGGACATAAAGAGCCTCAAACCATTCCATCAGGTCATGGGAATGAGGTCTATAATTGTTACTGGTATCTGGCATATCAAATACGACACGGGTAGCTTGCCAGGCTCTGCCATGCGAGTAGCATACTCATGTAGTCATCTCAAAATCCAGCAATTATTGATGAACCGCGGGGTCGTGTGAGCCGAGCTGTGATAGGCTGGTCTGCTGGGTGGAGTTCTGATGAAGAGGAAGTCCGGATGTGGAAAATGGAGGTCCTCATGGAGTGGGGGGGGGGTCGTCTGGCTTGTTGTGAGGCTCTGCTGGGGTGGTGGGCCAGGGCTAGAATCTGCCATCCCCTCCGGGCACCTCATGAGCGGCTGGGCACAGTGAGAGTCAGTAGCAGCTCTGCCCCATGTCTGTCCAACTCTGATAGTTCCACATAATTTTCCAAACTTGCATTTTTTCAGACTATATAGCTAAGATTAAACCCTATTTATCCAGAATCTATTTTCTTTATGAATATGAAATAAACATATGCCTTATATACTACTGCTTCCTTTTATCAACAGGCAGGAAGCTGAGTCAAAAGTTTTATACCAAATAACAGCAATTTAAAATTCACATTTTAATTTTACTTCCTTGCTAGTCTTACTTTCATGTACCTACTCTTATTCAGTGTTTTCAAACTAATTTTTTGAACATAACATTTTAGCTACAGAAAAGGAGAAAAATAAGTGTAAATTAGAAAGAAAATTCTTTTACATTAGGAAATTCTGGATAGACAAAATTTGAATACTGTTTAGGTGAGTATTTCCAAAATTGAATGCACTAATGTATATGTTCATGGGAAAGAAGCTAAAAAGTAGGAGGGCTGAGTCATATCAACATTCTATTTGTAACTTGTTGGGAAGTATCCCTACTATTCTATAAAAAGGCTAAACCAGATGCCATTCCCACAGACAGTAAAAGAGGAATTCTCTCTTACAATATCCTTGCCAACACTGACTCTTGGTGTTTGAGATGAAGGCCACTATCACTGGTGTGTGATGATATATCAATATAACTTTGATTTTTATTTTCATGATAAGTGATAATGAATACTTTATCACTGTGCCTACTTGCTCTCGATAATAGCTTCCTCGAGAAAGTCTGTTTATCTGATCTCTTGATCTTTTATGGGATTGTTTGACATGATTGCTTATGACGTTGAGATTTTGTTTTATTTTGTTTTGTTTTGAGGGCGAAACTGGGGGTGTGCAGGACTAACTCTTGGTTCTGTGCTCAGGAATTACCACTGATGCTTGTTGAGAAACCATATGTGGTGACAGGAATCAGACTGGGAGCAGTAACATGGACAGCAGGTGCCTTAATCCCTATACTATCCCTATACTAGTTCACATTATTACTGGTGGTGTTAGAGTTGAGGCTATTTGGGGTCCCCACCAGTATCAGGGTCCAGCCAGTTCCCTGGTCATGCTCGAACCTAATAACATCTCCTCCGGCCAACGAACACAGAAACACAACCGACAGTTCTTTAAAACTCCAAAGCTTCACTTTTTCCAACTTAACTCCACATTAACTGTTACCACACCTGCCACACCACACAGGCACACAGATTTACACCAAATGCTACAGACGTTCAATGATCCCTCCAAGCCGCAAGAAGCTAAATACCTCTCCAGAGGCTGGGGGCAGGGCATAGCCAAAGGTCAAACCGGACTTTTGAGGTATCAACTGGTTTGCTCTTACAAACCAAAGTCCCCAAAGGGCCATCCTTGCTTTCCAAGCTTAAGAGATGCTAATGCAGAGCATCCCATACTAATTCAAACTCATTTCAATATTGTATCTAGTTTTCTTATATAAACAGTGTAAGAGAGACAGGTGTAATAACCACACTGAGATTAAATATGTAGGGTGGGGCTGGAGCCATAGCACAGCATGTAGGGCATTTGCCTCCCATGAGGCAGACCCCGGTTCTAGCACTGTCATCCTATAAGGTCCCGAGCACCACCAGGAGTAATTCCTGAGTGCAACCAAGAGTAACCCCTGAGCATTGCCGGGTGTGACCCAAAAACAAACAAAAAAATAAAAATTGTGTGTGTGTGTGTGTGTGTGTGTGTGTGTGTGTGTGTAGGGTGATCTTTCAATGGGATATCATTTCACATGATCTAAACTATGCTCTCCATGGCAGATTGACAGATTGATTGTCTCCATCCTCCTCAGGGTTCTGTCTCCAACAAGAAGCAGCCTTGCTCTGTTCCAATGCTGTGCTCCACTGCAAGGCCACTAATGGCTTATCAAAACAAAGTTGATTCTGACCTTGCTCTAATCTTTTGGGTCAGAGGAGAACTTCTACAAGTTGTCCCATTTCATAGCCAGCCTGTATCTTTTCCTGGTATCATCAAAGCCTTCATAGAGGACATCTCTACAGGGGAATGAGGTATTAGATCCCATCTAAATGGTACTGGGGCTTATAGTTGGAAAATATGACACAAGTCCAGGAGTAAATAATTTAGAGTTAAAGTAAGTCACCACTACACTGTCCCACCATCCTTTCGTGTTTTTAGAAGAAACAAATCCCTTTGGCCTAAACATGCAAAAGGCTTATAGGAAGGAGAAAAACAATCCCTCATTAGCAATACAAAAATCCAGGGCTAGCAGGTAATCCAAAAGTTGGCAAAAGGTATGTGGTGACTGGGATCAGTAACATGCAAGGTAAGTGCCATCACTTCTGTACTAGGTCTCCAGCCCACATTATTGACCTTTGGTTGCTTTCATCTTAGGTTAGTGTGTTTGAAGTCTGATACCAGTCTCCCAGTCTGTTTTCTCTTTCATTCTTAATATACCCTGTCCCAACCCAAGTTCATGGGCTCTGAACTTTTCCACAATGCTATTTACATAGAATTGAAAATCCCCAAGACAATGGTTGATTTTTTCAGGTAGATTTTTATCAGGAAGGCCCCTCTGCAGTGTTCCATCTAATTCAACATGTGTGTTTTGTATTCTTGGAATTCTTAGAATTCTTCCTTTATGACCATTTTTATCTTGCCCAATTTATTTTTCTTAATATATGTCATTCTAATATATATACATATCTGTATATGTATACATATATAGATCACTTACTATTTAGTATTAATATATTTTAGAAGTAATCATAGTTACAGAGTTGAGCTCTGCAAGTTTGTTGACTTGTGGAACATCAAGATCCAGGTAAGATACTTTTCTTCTTTAACATTTCTATTAATCCTCTCTTCACTGTCACACTTCAACCAGTAGTATCACCACCAAAGAAAAAATAGACATACTATAATCTGTATGCAATTCTACATTTTTCCTTTTCCACATCTAACTGATATAACTTTTAATCTGACACTTACTTTGTGTCTTTGTATTTTAATATATTTATAAATATCACAAGCAGTACTTTACTTTCTATACAGAAAAATATTATAGAAGATATTGTTTTCTACTTAATTGTTATGAAGAAGTACTAAGCTCCATCATTGTGGCCTATGTACTTACATTACTTCCCGCTTTTCACTGCTACATAGAATGCAAGGTTACTTTGCCACCACATTTTATTTACTGGTTAGTGAGGCAGACAGCCTTTAGTCTATGTGTTCACAAATACACTGTGATAAATAGCCTTTCATTTATCACCTTGTGGAACTGCATATGAGATTCTCAAGGATATAACCAAAGGCAAAGAATTACTGAATGACTGTTTGTGCTCATAATTAATTTTGCAAAGCTCTGTCCAATTGCTTTTCAAAAAGTCATATGGTTTATAGTTCAGCAGCAATTCTAAATATTTCTTCTTTTCCCATATTTTATTGATATTAACTTTGATGTAACACTTTAAATTTGTATTTATCTGCTGATCAGAATATAGATATTCTTGTAAATGTAAATATCTCTAGTCATTGTATATTCATATGGATTATTTTTCTATGAAACCAACTATTCAAAACCTGTATATTTAATTGCGCTAGCAATAATTTATGATTAATTTTTTTTCTTTCTAGGCTTTTTAATTGAACACTTTTTTGGTGTTTTGGTCATACCTTATATAGGAGCCTGTGGGAACAGAAATTGAATTTTCTGTGCTTTTGCACAGCAGCTTTAATATGCAGACCTGTTTTTATAGGTGCTTTGTCTGCTGGAGATTTTGATATCGTTTCTTCTTTATTATCCTGATTGTCATATCAAATTGTCGTAAGAGGGATTTTTTAAAGCCCAGGGAAATCTGGACTGATAAGGAAGAGTTGGTCTCAAACTCCAACAAGTTCCGACTTGGTCTGGCTCCTAGCTGTCTCACCAAGTGTTGCAGTGACTGAGGTGGGTGGAAAGACTAAAGGTTGAGTTAGGGCTGATAAAGTCCGCTACAAGTACCTCTGTGGTATGAATGCTAGAACACACCTGTCCTACAAAACAGCTGACACTGTCCCAGGGTCTTAAGTCTTCTTGATCTTTATAGTGGAGAAGCTGAGTTCTCAGGAGACTGTGGACTTAGAATAGAACAAGTATCTTCTTTGCAGGTAAAGAAAAATCAATGAAGCTCTGCTATGGTTTTCCAAGATCACTATGCTCCTTCCCAGAAAAGAAAATCAGAACGGGGGAAATAATGAAGTCAAATAGTCTTATTTAGAGAAATATGAGTAGAGAGGTAGAGAAAAACGAAGAGAGATAAAAGGGAAAGATATAAGTGCACATCTCAGGTTGAGAATAGCAGGCAAACTTCTTACGCAGCCTACATACTTTTTAAAAAAACTTTATAAAAAACCTCTGTTTGGACCAGCGTTAATACAGTAATTAGGGCACCTGGGTTGCACAAAGTCAACCTGGGTTCAATTCCCAGCACTGCGGCGTGGTCCATGAGGCATGATTCCTGAGTACAGTCAGGAGAAAGCCCTAAGGATAGCCAGGTATGGACACTGCCCACCCCCTAAATAAAATAAAAGAACTTAATGTGTATAAGTCACAATAAACATGTTGTGAATCACCATACCATTTTTGTTGGTGCCCTTTAATGAATTTTATTATTAATTTTGATTGATTAGAAACTTCATTTTTTAAAATTAGATTTATTATGTGTTTATGATCTGTTTCTCCACTCCCTGAAGAAATGACAAACATATCTTTTACATGCCACCTTTTTCATTATCTATAAATAGGGTATTTTATGCTAGAACAAATATTATTCACTTTTATAAAGTAAGTTGGTTTTCCACTTTTCATGTGCTGAGTAATTCATTCTTATTCATAGATTCTCTTTGTGCCTTTATAACATACAGAATTGATATATAAATGGTTCTGTTTCTGAGAAAACTATGTTTTCCAATAAGTTTGTAACTTCACCAGAACTGCAACTTTAATTTTCTAGGTTGTTATTATCTTTTCTCTCAGTTCAATCTTTGAGAAAATCATATATAAATTTTCTGGATTTTACAACTCTGGGGAAAGAGGTGATTAATGGCAATTTCACTAATAAGTAGTTAATACCAAGATAGCACTGTTACAGAATTGTTGGAGGACATGTTTAGCTAATCTGGGAGTTTTGTTGTTTTGCTCACTCCCATCTTAATCTTATTTAAGCCAATGTTCATTCTAATGAGATCTCTCTTCTATGTAAACACTGCTAGAGGGTGTGGCAACTTACAGAAGTCACCTTGATTGAATAACTTCTGACTTATACATCTACTAAGACTTCTATGTTTTCTAGATTGGGCACAGCTCCTCTTTATACCCACTGCACCCAGCGTGGGACAGTTAGAATTTACCAGGAGACTACCACCCTGGCTTCGCTGAGACTAAAGGAAGACTATAGGAAGGATCATACTAGTTTGCTCTAAGCAGGCGAGTGTGACCCTTTCAGTACAAGAGAACAAGATACTCAGAATCACCCTGGTGCAGATAATAATAAGAAGGACATTGTGGGTACCATCTAGATTACATGAAGCTCATAAAGTTAAGATGTATTACTTTATATCAGCCCCCTCTCTCTCCAGTGTTTTACATAAGAGATAATCTCGGGATTAGTCCTTGGTGTAACCTTTGTTTATACCTGTAATAGGGTGTGGCACTACACTCTGTTTAGGGTTCTTTGTTGGCATGACAACCTCCAGATTGGATTACTTTGGTGTATATAAGGGGCTGACTTGAGGCCCCTTCACCTTTTGCCTTTTGGTTCCTCAGCCTTCAGCTTTTGGCTCCTGTGACTTTTGGCTTTTGGCTTTGGTCTTTTGCTCTTTGGCCTTTCGCTCCTTCTGAGTAGGACTCAGCTCGGGTGACATCCTCTCTCTTTGGTGGGAGACTTAGGCTCTTGTATGGTCTAAGTTCGAACCAGAGCTAGAGTTTGTTCATTATATTGGATTGCTGTGGAAGAACTTTTGTACTATTAAAAGCCATTTTTGGAACTGCACCGGACTCGTGAGTTTTCATCTTTCTCCCGGCATCCTCGGAGGTAGAAGACAACGTCTGTCCTGACACTGTCGGGGGACCCCCGCGGCGTTCCCGACACAGAATAACTAATAGTTACTTATTACAGAATATTATTAGCTATAGAATAGTTAATGTTAATATTATTAATTAATAAAACTAATATTAATATAATAAATTATAATAACTAATAATATTATAGTATCTAATATTATTTGATACAGAATAACTAATAAATAGTTAATACCAAAGTAGCACTGTTACAGAAAAGAGAATACTTCAATAGAAAGCTATGTTCATTTACTTATTACAATGGGAGATATACCTATTTTTCTTAGGGATTACTCATAGCTTTCTGCTATGATATCACTCCTAGGGGGCCCAGGGGACCATATAAGGCACTGTGAAACTAAATCCAGGTCAGTTGCATGCAAGACAAGCACCCTATACATTGTACTATCTCTGTTCCCCAAGTAATGTTTACTTTTTTAAATGTCATATTGCTCTCACAAAAAAATATTTTATTGTTAACTTAGTCTACATTAAGTGTCTTCCTACAGGGGAATTCCTTTTCTTTTCTTTTTCTGCTTTCCAGTAAACTTTTCTACTTTTTAAAAATAAACATAAAAGAAAAATTATTGTAAATAGGTAAATTGAAACAAAACATTGTCTTGGGAGTGGAAGGTATCATAAAGATGCCAGTGCCACATTCACACTAATCATACTGCCTTCTCAAATATTTCTGCATATCGGTCGAATGGTATAGCCAGAAAGTTCCCTGAAAACCATTTCTTGGAATATGTTTTATCTAAGGCTAATTCTTTAATAATGGAATTGCACCTCATAGTTTTATATGCCATTTATAAGTTCATGACTTTGTGCCATTTATAAGCACATACTCCCAATTGTGCTTCTCCATCATTATACATTCGATTGCTGATATAATATTTATATGGATATGAAATAGATCTTTAAAATTTAACGTATTTCAAATTTTTAATATTCAATCCACCAAAATCAACAATGCTACGCACCTTCTCCACCTCAGTTACTCTCATCTCCCATGCATTTTATTCCTATGAGATAAATGCACAGGTTTACAATTGTTAGTTTCTATGGTTAATGAATGTTTATTTTAACAAAAAAATTGCAAAATCATTTTTCAGAATATATTTATTATTTTATATTCCCAGCAGCAATATATAAATGATACTTTCTCCACATTCTTATCAGTAGTTGTCATTGTTATTATGATTGTTTTCACCGTTCTCAGAGGGATGTAGTAATATCTCATTAGGATTTTAAATTGCATTTCTATGAAAGCTAATGATGTTGAACAACTTTTTGTGTGTTTGTTTTCCATCTTATGTCATTCTCAGTGAAATATCTGTTCACATCTTTTTCTCATTTCATAATTATATTGTTTTCAGTTTTACCACTGAATTATGTATTTTTTGCATGCATTCTTGATTCCAGCACTTTGATAAATGGTTTTCAAATATTTTATCACAATTTGTAGCTTTATCTTTTCACTCTTTTACATAACCTTTACAGAGAGAAGTTTTCAGTTCTGAAGATACCCAGTCTGCATCAGTCGCCCAGTCCCCACCAAGAAGGGACATTGGTGGTGGGAAATGTACAACAGTCATTGAATGGGAGTTGGAACATTGTATGACTGAAATTCAATCATGGACAACTTTGTAACTGTTTCATGGTGATTTAATAAAAAACTTAAAGAAACCCAGTACATGTTCCTTTTAATGAAATATTTTATTGTCACATACATATATAGGATTCATCTTATTCCTATATTCTGAATGTTTTCTTAGACTGTTTACTTTTGTTTTTTTTTAAGTATTTTATTATACCACCGTGAGATATACAAATAAAAAGATATACAATTAAAAAATTAAAAAGTTCATGTTTGGGTTTTGGTCATACAGTGTTTCAGCACCCGTCCCTCCACCAGTGCCCATCTCCCACCACCAACATCCCCGGTTCCCTCCCCCTTCCCCAGCCCTGCTCCATGGCAGGTTCTTTATTTCTTTCCCTTTCTCTCTCTTTCTCTTTTCCTTCCCTTCCAGACTATGGATTACAGAACATACATTAAAAGGTTGTCATGTGTATCCTTTTGCCTCTATTTAATGCTCAGTTCTAGGTTGGCATTAGTACCCTCGACTATTATTAGCCCCCTGTTCCATTTTCTGTCTTACCTAAACTCTGACTCCCACACGTTTGTGATAATCTCCACCTTTGACAAGACCTCCTGATATATGTTTCACTTGACCTTGGATATTGGTATCATAATATGTACATATATATTTATGTCATGCAAATAAATGCAGTCATTCTGTATCTGTCTCTCTCCTTCTGGCTAATTTCGCTCAACATAATCTTCTCCATGTCCATCCATTTATAGGCAAATTTTATAACTTCATTTTTCCTAACAGCTGCATAGTATTCCATTGTGTAGATGTACCAAAGCTTCTTTATCCAGTCATCGATTTTCGGGCACTTAGACTGTTTACTTTTGAAATAAGCTGTATAGCCCACTTTAATATACAATTTTTTGTATAAAACATCAAATTTAGATCAAGTTACCTGTTTTTGGCCTTCTGGGTCACTCGACCATGCTTCGGGTTACTCGTTGCTGTTCACTCAAGAGTTCTTCCTGGCAGTCCTCAGGAGACAATACAGAAGGTTGAAGACTGAACCCAGGTCAGCCATGTGCAAGGCAAATGCCTACCCTCTGTATTATTGTTCCAGCCAGTTCTTTATTTTTGCTCTGGGAATAGTTATTCCACCATTTTTTTGAAATGGTGCCATTCCTATATTTATTTACTTTGTGTCTTTATCAAAAGGAATTGAATGTACTTTTAGGTCTACTTTTAGAGTATATAAGTAAATAAAACAAAGCAATATACAATGTCAAATAATGACAAAATTTTTTGACTTTGGAACTAAAGCTACCAGGGAATAAGGGAAGAAGGGGGAAATAAGAGGAGGACTAGAATTGACACAAAGATAGTGGTAGAGGATCATGGACATTTTGGTCGCAATCAATGTGCGCTTATCTAAAAACATGGAACCATAAACATGAACCCTATTATCACCATATTACTGAAACTATAATCTTTGAAAAAATTGTTCCTGTGGATATTTTCCATATGTCTTTTTCTCCTCTATATTCCTAACTTGCTGTAAGTTCTTTTTCTAATCACAAATGAAGAAGGGTTGTATCTAGGCTGGGAATCAATAAAACAGAAGGAAAAGATGTTCACAACAGAGAAATTTTGACTGTTTTCCTGCTAGACCAACATGACCTTTCAGGTGACAGGTCAGAAAAAACAGTCTTTTTCTGCACATATGTTCTAGGTTCTCATTTACTTCCTGAATGGGTGACTTTCTAGGACCAGCTCATTTCCAATTGTTTTGTCTATCTGTATCATTTAACACCCAGAGTAAAGGAGTATCTTGGACTGTGGAGACAAAAAAGGGTTTGTAGTTTAGGTCACTAACTCTGAATTTCCTTTTCATAGTTCACTTGCCTGCGCTGCTGTCTTTGGGATGAAGAAAAGATCCGTGTGACTCATGGGACCAACGAGGCTTCTCAGACCAAACCCTGTGCTCTAGTCGAGTCCCTCTGCCAGTTTCGGCATGTCACTGTAGCTCTCCGGGGAACGGAGAGTTTCCCCTAGGCCACTTAGTTTTAGTGCAGTTCCCAGTACCTTTTGTTGCCCGTGGAGCAGTGGAGTTGGCCTCAGCAGATTTTGCTAGAGACTCGTATTCTCTACTAACTGAAACAACACTGTCTGGGCTCCTTATTCTGTTCTGTCTGTCAGAAAATGCATTCTAGCTCATTTTTGTTAGGTGATTGCAAGCAAGACACTGTTCTTCTGGTTTTGCGATCACAAACTAGCTCACCTTCTTATAAACTTTCAGAGGATTCTTTTTTATTGAGAGGCGAGGGGATGTGTTTCTGTTCCACTTTCCAATTTATTGCTGTTATTCAGATAAGAAACAGAATAAAATAGAATTGTTCTACGCCGTCTTGTCAAGATCATAAATTCTGAATCATTTGATTATGTTTAAACCTATAATCTCCCTTAGCTCATTCTCGCTCCGTCTTCATCTGGTTCCCTCTGCTCCTAATACGTTTGGTACTTTATAGAAGACCAAAGATAACGCTTGCAAGTTGGAGCTTGGTGCAAACTGTTGATGTTATCTAAAAATTTCTTATATCAAAAGCATCTGGTTTCTTGTCTTCAGTTCTCTGTGTCAATGCCATTCAACTAGAAATCTCTTCTGGTCTATTTTTATGGCGTTTATCAAAAATTCATGGGGCCGAGCAATAGCCCAGCGGATAGGGTGTTTGCCTTGCATGCGGCGGCCTGTGCCAGCCCGGGTTCGATCCCCTGGTATCCCATATGGTCCCCTGAGCTCCGCCATGAGTAATTCCTGAGTGCAGAGCCAGGAATAACCCCTGAGCATCGCCGGGTGTGACCCAAAAAGCAAAAAAAAAAAAAAAAAATTCAGCTATCACTTCTTTAGTCCCTTTTTTAGCCTATTAGTTTTATGAATTAGAGGTTATTTTATTCTCTCATAATATCCAACTCTTAAAGAAATATCAGATATAGATTAGGTATGCAGACTAAATTAATCAAATGTATGACTGAATTCATTGAAGTCCACAACTACATTTAATTACATATTTTTAAAATTCTCAAATATGACTCATCTTCTTTTCTTGAATTATCTATCACTCGACTTTTATTATGAAAATGCAAAATATAAAAATATATATTTCTGCAACTTTAAAGTAACCTAACTCATTCTTACTTTATGTTTTAGCATTTTTCTGTTGCTTTTCCTTTTTAACTGATATACTTTCTGTAATAGTGATATCCAAGAGAATATTTAAATGTGAAACTTGTGACCTTGAAAGATTGGTAACTTTATTTACTTTACCTTCACATTTAAATGGAGAAAATAAATACTGAGGCTTGAAGTTTACCCATCCCCTCCTAAGTTTTAAAATATTACTCCATCATCTTCCTGCTTAAACTTTTAACACCAAGAAGCCCTGTGGACTGCTTCCGTTAATTTTCTTAAATGTATTGTATTTTCCAGAGGGTATAGCCTATAAAATTATAACATTTTCTGCTTTATTGATTTTTCCCTATGATCAAAGTTACTATCCAACATTTAGATTTTTCCAAATTTTTCAAAGATAAAGTGCATTTTCTAGCTATTGGCTATAAGAAAAAAATCAGATAATAATTGTGATATTTAGAGTAATGCCGGCGTGAGAAGGCCCAGATGTACAACTGTGTGGGCTCCTGCCTATGGTGAGCCGGCATGAAGCAACGAGAGGGAGAAGCTGACTGGCTCCCTGGCCAGCTTCAGCAAAGTTCGTAGGGTCAGCAGGCACATGGGTTGCTGTGGCCGCACTGCCCAGCTTGGAGCAGGGATTGAGGCCCCTGCCTGGATCCCTCCATCCCCGATGACCCCGTGGGCGTGGCCATGAGCCCGCAGCCTCCTTCATAAGTAATGTCCTGGAAGAGAAGGCCCAGACAACCTAGCTGTGCAGGCTCCTACACACAGTGCGCTGCCACTTTGCGCCACAGGCCAGGCTTAAACTCAACCAAATTTAGGGGCCAGGTCTTTCCCAGGACCTTGCCCATTTATACGTTGTAATGATCAATATAGTTGCAAAAAGCTGC
Organism: Cryptotis parvus; assembly: GCA_021461705.1. NCBI lineage: Eukaryota > Metazoa > Chordata > Mammalia > Eulipotyphla > Soricidae > Cryptotis > Cryptotis parvus. The sequence continues at coordinate 50,431 of JAJIBD010002328.1, forward strand.
TGGGCAGCATATGGGAATGGGGAGTGGGTGGTAGGGTGTGGATTTTGGTGGTGGTAGTAGCACATTGGTGGTGGAACTGGTGTTGAACAATGAATGTTTGCTATAATTGCACTACTAAGAAAGCTTGTCAAGCACTGTTTTAATATTTTAAATATTAAAAAATCATAAAAAATAAAATAAAATAATTGTGATATTTAAATGTTATATTTTCTGTTTTAATTGTCACTCTCCTTGTATTAAATGTGTTTATCTCTCAGCTTGGAATCATAAAAACACCAAATTATTCTTCAACTTTCCATCATTTTTCTACATATATTTGTATTTATAATGCATAACCATGTAGACTTATAAATAATAGTTGATTTTGGAAAATTTTATTCTATGATCAGTATATTGTTTAAGATTTTCAGAAATAAGATGGCCAATATTTAACAATAATAAATTACAACGATGTACTTTTTATTGGCATTTCCTTATCATAACATTTCAGTGCTTCATTTTCAAATTTGATGTCATTATTTTTCTTCATGTAAGTTATTCAGACTATAAGAAAAAATTGGTTCCTTCAGAATGTGTATTTTAAATAGAAAATTCAATACTTGACACCTTAACTACATGACAAGTATTACATAGAAAATTCAATACTTAGCATTACTTGACACTTGTCTTGTGTTTGAATTTATTTCTATGTTTGCTTCATGTTTTTATAGGAAGTCATTATTCTCTTTTATCTATTTGAGTAATGTATTATATTTCTGAAAATACGTTTTGCCTTATAGCAGCTGAAACCCTATATCCTAATATTCTAATTCTTGTAATTTTGTCCCTCTCATACTGTGTGTTGGTTTTCCTCAAATGTCAATATTATGTTGGTGTTCAGCAAATTTCCTCTAGTAATTTGGGTAGGGTGGAGGTTTATGAACCTGAGAGAACTTGGTTAGTATTTTGAGGGCTCCATATTGGCAAAGTTAATTCCTACATTGGGTCAACATTATGAAGGGTAGAAGAGCAATCTCCTGCCTTCTCCATTTCAAATCTTCCACTCAAAGCCTCAGCCTGAAAAAAATGTTTGGTGCTGAGCTGAGCACAAACAGACTTATGAGACAAAAGTAAGTGGATAAATATCCCATGGCTGTTCTCAATTTGTTTCTGAAACAATCTCCTTGTATTATTGGTTCAGCACAGAAAGTCTCATAAAGTTGCTCACAATGTACACAAAATTCCTCGGTACTCTGTATTTTATATTGTTATCCTATTTCAGTTCAATCACACATCTGCTTTTACTTATTTTTTTTAATTTCTTGTAAATTTAGGTTGATTAATGTCTTTCTAATTTGAAAAATTCTTAAACAGTTTTTAAAGCTTTCAAACAAGCAAAATATTTTTAGATGATAAGGTAGGCACTTAAATCTAACCCTTTGATTCAATCTCGCATTCTGATTTGTGTAAAAATCATTACATAAGCATGAAATTCCATGTGACCACTCTGTGCCTCTATAAAGTCAGTGATAAAGTGGGTAACAGAGTGTGTTCCCATTCAGAGTCAACTGTGCTTCAAGCTCAAAAGCTTGATCCAGAATTACTGCTTAGTGCACTTTGGAATAGTAAATATGTCACTACAAGTAAGAAAGAATTCTGCTGCTTTTTCTGAGATTATGTATGTATAAGGTAGAGTGTATTAGGTTTTAGTTAACACTGAGAATTGCTGAAAGTTTATCTAGAAGAAAATGTTAGAGATTATTGCACTAATGGTTAATTTTTAATGGGAAAAACTCTCACCTATGCTACATGGTTTAATCATGGTTAAATGGTTCAAACAAAGCCAAGGATTCTTACTCTTCAGGAGGCTTCTATTACACAACGCAGTCCCTGTAGGTGTGCACTTTTCTTTTTCATACTAAAGAAGCACGAGACTTAGGTTATGATATTATAAGTATTTAACTCACAAGTATTTGCACTTCTCAATTATGGTTCCTGCATTAGTCTTTTGTCCCCTACAAATAACAGGTTACTTTAAATCAGTTGTCTCTTTTGGGTTTACTTGCTTATATGATTATCAAATATATAGTGAACTTCTATTTATGTCAAACATATTAATAGGAACTTTAAAATTATATATCTATAACTCAATCATTTCTGAAGTATATTCAATATTTTATCTCTACAAACATATTCCAAACATTAATATAACATCATTTATCATTTTATAATATAAATTGAATGTTTCTCCCTTTAAGAAGTTGTTTCTGTTGTTTTTAAGTGCTGATTACAATTAGTGAAAGAATTGATAACATTTTTAATTCAATATAAAAGCCTAATTTCAGATGTAAAAATTGTTTACCATATTTAATTTTGTTATCCTATTATTTATGCTTTCAGTTTGAAAGAAACAATATGTACAAATTAATTTTATACATATTAAAGAAATTATAAATGAGACAATTTTCATTACTTATATAATTTGAAAGAAAAAAGGGCAGTTGGCTAATTCTAACACAAACAAGAAAATAAGGTAAGAGAAAGTGAAAAGAATGTTAATAAAATTAATGAATAATGCTAGTCTAAAATCAATCTAAGCAAAAAGCAAAATTTCTCTTTTGGGGGTTAGATTATTATGAGTAAAAATCATTATTGCTTTCAAAATTTAACTGACAAAAATATAATGCAATTTATGTGTAAGATTGTCTAAAAATTTCTCCCTCATTTATTTAAGCTTTAGATTTTCCATTTTACTTATTCTCTTACTCATCACTACTCAAAGGGTGGTTCTTTATTTAAGACACTGATCTAGTTAGAACAATAAAGTGAGATTTGGGGAATAGTATCTATGAGGATAATTTGTGATGAAACCCTTGAAGAGAATACAGAATAAATGGAAGAAATGCACTCAAGCTGCATTTCTGACTATCCATAGAGAACAAAGTATTGTTATACCATTATCTGAAAGGAGTTTAATTATATTCACATTATATCCTTTTACCTTAAAACCCTTATCATGCCAGAACATGCTGAGAAATCTACTTTCAAACACTCACCCTGCAGAATCCTTTGTGTAAATCTACAACTTTCAATGGCTTTATAGAACCCAACAGTGTCTCTAGAGGTTTTTCTTTGATTTCCTCTCCCCAGACCACATTGTTATTAATAAACAGGACAATCATTAACTCTCCCTTGCCTGGGAACCATTTTGCACTTGTGATTTTTTTTCCTTTTTCCACTTTTTACAAAACGGTTTCTTAACCTCTAGAGGCAATGTTTCTGCCTCTGGGCCATTGCTCACTTAGATATGCTCACATTAGAAAATTCTAAATATATTTTGAAGGGATAACTAGCTGCTTTCTAAATCATTATAAGTATGATAAGAAATCCAAAACATAAAATATTCCAAACTTAAATAGTATTGGTTTTAAAAACTGTCTTTTAAGAAAGCATGAGGATAATAGTGAATTTATTTAACTGAAGTAAAATGGTACTGAATATTTTTATTAACAAGAAAGATGTAAACATTTATGTCATTTGCATAACATGACTAATTGTTTAAACTGAAAGTGAGCATTAAGAATGGAATAAAATACATCTCAAATTATAAAACTTTGTAAAACATAATTTTCTAAACAAATAATATATCTTAAATTTCTCTTTATTAATCATTTTCCCAGAATCAAGAGGAATTTGTACCACATGCTATTTTTATATATGAAATGGAGATTATTTGAAAGATTACATTTTTTAAAATACAGCAGGTTTGTTTAATTAGACATATATGTGTAAAAGTATGTCTAAAACAACTTTCAATATTTCCAGATCTAAAAAATATTTGCATTATTATTTTAATATATTTAACAATTTTTCCTCTCCCTGATCATTAGTTAAACTTTGCATTATTTTATATGCTTATATGCTAGGAATTATTTGACTTGCAGTGAGCTACCAAGTTTTATATGGTAAAGAATGTTAAAAATATCAAACATGTTTATTGTCATCTACACTTTTCTGTAAAACTCTGACTGATTATTCTGAGATCACACAGATAGCTGAAAGCTTTAATGTTTAATAAAAACAAAGACCTATCTCACTGTTCTTCTGGAAGACCCAGCAGTCATGCCCATGAACCGCCTCATGATCCATAGACTCATATATAAATCTCAAAAAAATGGAGAGATGCTTCTGGACCCCGGGCCAGGCTGAGTCTACTGGGGCACCCCAGAGTGGGACATGTGAGCTCCCTCCATCCAAATAGAACCTCAACAGGTAAAAACAACCTTAATCCACAATTGCAGTCATGTTCACAAGGTCAGACTCCACTGCTCAGATGAGCCCATCCATAAAAAAAATCTGTTAAAAAAACTCAGGTATATAGCCTTTGAGACTAAATTCTCGAGGTTTTCATTAAGTCAGGGATGAGCTACCTCCTCCCATCTTCCTGTTCTTCTGGAAGTTCAAGCAGTCACATCCTTGCCCCAAAGGATATAGAGTTAAAATATTTAAGGATGTAGAGTTAAAATAGCTAAGGATATAGAGTTAAAAGGATATAGAGTTAAAATAATCACTATAAAGTTAAAAATTGAACACCAACTTTATCACCCAGTTAAAAAATTTAGCAATTCTTGGAGTGTATGACTACATTCATGGCCATACAACATCTCAAACTTTACAATACTGATATTCTGAGTACAAACTTCATTCAATGGCATATAAATTAGAAGGCAACCAATAACGTAATATAAACACACACTGCCTTTCATGTAATAACATTAGTAATTTCTTATACAAGGCTTAGTGACTCCATGGTGATATTTAACAATCTTCACTAACTTTCTTCTAAAGAAATAATGCATGATCATTTTAGTAAATTATTTATAAAAATGAATATTAAATAAATATTTGAGGGTCTGATATGGGGATAGATTTAAAGGGTGGTTGGGATTATTGGAAATATTGGTGGTGGGAAAGGGCAATAATGGTAGAATTGGTGTTGTAATAGTGAATGTAACAAAATATCAAGAAAATATTAAAATTAAATATTAAAATATTATTTTGTTAAAAATAAAAAATGCTAATAAATGAATGAAAGAAGGAAGAAATCATGATCTTAAGAAACAACCAAGAAATTGTAAAGGGTTGAAACTTGCCTTGCATGCAGCCATTATCCATTAGATCTCCAGGACTACATATGATCCTCTGAGCACCATCAGGCGGGATCCAATAATACATCCTGAAAACAACCCAGGTGTGCCCCCAAAAAAAAAGAAAAGGAAGATTTGGGGGTGAGAGCAAAAATATTTTCTGCTTGATATGTTCTATTTGTTCCTAAAAGTTAATTTCTGTTCTTCAGCTCTAGAGACCAACATTGTTAGCAGAATACATCTAGAGACACTCCCTAGCATAAACTACTTCCTAATTGATTTAATCCAATGGAAGTTTCTATAGGTGATGGAATAACGGTATGATAATGAAGACACAACGCTTATTTCCCTTAGGTTTCCTTTCCTTTTTCTATGATTACCTAGAACTGGTACTGTCCTGTAACAAAAGACCAAACTTCTCTCAAGGGAGTCCCTCTAAACCGTTTTCTCAATCTATACTACTCTGCTGTATAATTCTCTTTTTCTAGATAATACCACTTCAAATCCTAACTTTTGGGTTTAGAATTGGTAACAGATTAGCATATAATAGCTCAGTATGTGTGGCATTACCCTCGCAGTTATCCTACAACCTATCAGTGTATTTGTAAATGATCTCTTTGTAAGGCTGCTTTAAAAGTAATGAACTATTTTGTGTTTCCATCTATGTCCTACTGAAAACATAACTTCCACTAATAGCTTATTAGTTTGACCTCTTAAAAATAGTTTTATTTACTTCCCACATCCTGTTCTAATTCTTCCAAAGAATTTAGATTACTCTTGTTTCCTTTTGTTTTTAGATATGCTTTTGTGACTCCCAGTAGGTTCACTTTTATCCTTCCCACCAATCCCCTATTTTTCATATCCAAAAATAATTGTATGCATCAGTAAACTAAATTGAACTTCAAGTGTTGTTTTGAAATGTATCAAGAAAAGGTCTGTGAATGGAAAAACCTTCACAAAATGAGCAATTTGCAGTTGAAAAGCAATTCCAATTACCAGTAGCCATGTTCTCAGGCTCTTTTGTGGTGGTATTTGTAGCTGATTAAATTTCTTCTAATTATATGAGTTGGGACACAACATGAAAATTAAATGAAACATATTACCTCTATGGGAAATAACAATGATCCTTAAAATAGCATTCTGAACAGGGCGCACTGCTCCAAACAAGGGAATGCACAGCTTGCATTTTGTGTTTAGAACAAATGAATTCCTATTGGGCATATACAAAACAATAAATGAAAAATATAATTATAATATAAATGAATATTCTCACTTAGCTATTTGTGAAAGACTACAACAAAATTTTTTAATTTTCTTAACATTATCTGTTGCTCTGACCTTTCTCCAATTTGTTTAAAAATAAAGGTTTTATTGCTTAAACAAGATCTTTCTATGGTAATGGGAAACCAATACTCTTTGGTACATTAGATAATTTGATGTTGTCTCCAAAACAAACAGAAGATTAATAAATCTTGTTAGGAAAAAAATTAAATAAAAAAATAGCAGAAGGCAAATGAAGAAAAATGTGTGATACCTATGTAATGCTTTGGAATAAATAGTTTTAGATTCATAGCACATTATAGCAGGAGATACAAAGATATACAATATCCCCTCTATCTCAATACATCCTCATGAACATGGCATATTTGTTAATATTGATGAACAATATTGAGGCTTAACTATCATAGCAAATCTATAATTTACATTAATGCTTGCTCTTTGTTCTGTGGTTTTGTAACAAATGCATATGGAAATACACCCACATGCATAGTCTATTACGGAGAAGTTACTAACTTTAAAAAGTTTCAATTCATTGTTTATTTATACTTTACACCCATCCCCTGAGAAATCAATGATGATGTTTTCTAGTCCATAGTTTTGTCTTTTCCTGGGATGTATATAATCTGTTTCATTCAGCGTGCAGTCTTTTTGATGTCTCATTTCACTTAGTAATGTGTATTTAAGTATCTTTTGTTCTTTTAAATTCATGTTTGTGGGCTTGTCAAGCAATACACAGGAAACCTCAGGGACACTCCTAGTGGTACTTGGTATGACACGCCAGACAGCCAGACAGTAACTAGACCTGTAAACGCAATACTGTGTAGGTGCAACATGCTGGGCAATGCCATGCTGGGTGATATAGAAGAGTTCGTAGTAGTGTTGGGATACAACTCAACTTTAGATCTAGTTCATGCAAGGCGAGCTCTCTTGTTCTTTGAGCTATCTTCCTAATCTCTTTCACATTCATTTTAAACACTAAATAGTATGCAATTACCTAGACAAACGAAAGTATCGCGATTTTCATATTAACATACATCTCAGTGGCTTCCAAGTTTAGAAAATTTTGAGTTGAATTGGTCTTAGGTTGGAACCTAATTCTGGTGTGCTCACTTCGAGAGAGTTTCTCTTATGTCTAAATTGGCTGTGATTCCAAGTCCTTTTGATTTGTGTGGCAACTGGGCAGAGTCTGCCGAGGTGGAACCAAGATTCCAGACTGAGTAGAGCCATGGTTGTGATCTTTGCTGGATGGAGCTGAGATGGTGACTCTGATGGGTGATGCTCATCTTCAAAATGGCTTTTCTCTGTCCTCACAACTCTGTACTATGTTGAACAAATGCGGAGAGCCTGTAACTTGTGAGATCTAGTACAAAAAAAATTAAAAGAAAACTGGGGAAATCTAAGCATTCAGCATGGGCCTGACTTGTCGGTCAGTGAAGCAGGGTCAAGTCATTTCCAACAGCAAGCCTGTTAAAGTGGGGCCAAGACTATAACAATACAGAGTATGCACAACTTAGAAATGGCCTCTTCCTGCTTATGCTCGGAATGACAGTCCACTGCATTGTGCAAACTAACACCCAAGTCTACTTTCTATTTAGTGAGTGTTGGTGTAAAACTGTCTGTCTCTTGAGGTATTGCAGGTGTGGCTGTGGTGACCTGCTGCATCAGTAGGTGGCAGACAAGAGACAGGCTTTTCTACACCTAAGGTTCTGCCCCATGGTCCCTGCATGGTTGATGGTCTGACATAGAAAAAGACTAGGTCCCATGGGATGAAACCAGTGCCACGGCAGAGCCTGGCAAGCTACCTGTGGTGTATTTGATATGCCAAAAACAGTAACAATATTGGACCTCATTGTCAACAAACAGAAACATTACTGGCACCTGCTCGAGCAAATAGATGAACAACAGGAAGACAAGTAACAAGTGACAAGTGGTGTAAAACTGTAGTTCTGTAAGCCTTTTGCCTTAATTTGTTTGCAGCCTTGGGTTGGATTTTTGGTGAAGCACTAGGTTGCCAGACTTGCTGGTCTTTCAGTCTCTGCTTTTTTTTACCTCTTCCCACCCTGGGGAAGCATCCCTTCACCCTAGGCTTGCCCACAGTTCCACCTGCCACATAGCTAAGTCTTCTTAATGTGATGACTGCTTCCATCAACGAATGTCCTCACTGAGATCCATGTGAGGTGCTATGCTCTGTTATTGTCACTGGACAGATCAGGCAGAACATCAGTAAAGAGATAAGAGCCCTAAATTAGGAATTAGAAGAATTGAGACAAATAGACACGCACAGAACCCTGCAACTCCGAAGGTCAAGCATATTCTTCTCCAGTGCAAATGGCATATACCCAAGTACAGACTAATACTGGAAATGATTCAAATGCCCATAAATTATGATAATAAATATCAGACATCATATGAAGTAACTTCTCAGACCACATTCTCTTCATCATTCAGAAACAGAAAGCATACAAAATAAATTCTGAATTCAAGAGAAAATTCTAATTTATTCTCTAGAATAAATGAAAGGATTGATCAGAGTTGGTGCTGGAGAGATAATACAAGGTGGAAGGTGCTTGATTTACATGAGCCATACCTGAGTTTGGTCTGTGGAACAACATATGATCCCCCAAGTCCAGTTGTGAGTGACCCATGAACACAGAGCCAGAAATAAGCCCTGAGTACAGCCTGATGTGCCTCTCTCCCCAAGTAAGATTGCTCAAAATGAATGAAAATGAACATAAAGTCATCAGAACCTAATTGTATATGGCAGAAACAATATTAGCAGTGAAGTTTTTTTATAATTCCAAAGCTACACAAGCAAATAAATAAAAGCTTATACAAATTATAGCCTGAAGTAAAATGTAGCAGGGTCTGAGTCAATAGTACAGTGGGTAGAGCATTTTTTCTTCCATGCAACTGACCTATATTATGCATCATCCTATATGGTCCCCTGAGCCTGCCAAGAATGATCTCTTAGCTTAGAGCCAGGGGTAAGTTCTGAATGCCTCAGGGAGTGACCCCTTTAACCCCTCCCCGTAAAAATAAAATGACCCAAAACTAAGAAAAGCAAATCCTCCTTTTCAATGTCTTGTAGTGTCTCTCGGTGACCACTCTTGGTAAATATGACATTGCTTTATAGGGAAGAGAAAATTTATAGGGCCAGAAAGAGACCAGGGAGACTAAGCAAAGACTTGGCATTGAAAGGCAGTAAATCAATACCTCGCACCTCTCCTGCTAGGCATGAAAAAATCAAAACGCATTGATTGAGCATTTTCATGATGAGTGCAGGTAAAGATGAATCAAACAAAATGTAGCATTCTTTAATTTAATTGTATTTTCTTGTATGCTTTGTTTAGGGGTGGCATACCCTGCCATGTTCAGGGTTTACTCTTGTTCTATGTTCAGGATTCACTCCTTGGAGACCAAATGCAATGGGAGGGATCAAACTGGATTGGTCTCTGTAAAAGTAAGTGCCTTATCCCTGTATTGTCCCCATCCCTCATTCCTATTTTGCTCATGATGTGTTGCTTAATTAACAAGTTGCCCAGCCACAGGATTTCTATTCTGTGTGAAACCATGAATATGTTCAGTTTCTATGAACTTGATAAATTTTTGATTTAATCATAGCTATATTTTTAACTTTTCTTTAAACTTAACCTATAAAGTGTTTGAAAGGGGGATTAAAATTTCTGTGCTGACAGAAAAAAAAAACTACAGAAAAAAAGTGATATTGATTCTATGGAAATCTGCTGGGACCATTTAAAAATATGAAACCTTGGGGCTAGAGAGATAGCAGACAGGTTCTTGTTTTGCACATGGTCGATCCTGGGTTCAATTCTCATATGGTTCCTCAAACACTGCTAGGGGTAATATCTAAGGACATAACAAGGTGTATATCCTAAGCATCACTGTGACCCAGAAACAAGTCTTTACTGGACAGTTATTCTTCCTAAGACTATACTACAGGCTCTTGTTCTAAATAAAATCTGAAAAAATGAATTTGAAGTATTATCAGATGCCAAATAACTTCTCAAGTGTACAAATGTCTTTTTATAACCCAAAAGCAAAGAATAGATTTCACATTTAATGATCCCATTATAAAAAATTATGAGTGCCAATATTTCTTTCTTGATTTTTCCTTTGCTTCTCAAAAACGTTCATTCTCTGGTCCTTATGAATAAGTTTGATAACTAATAGAACAGACCACATTTCCCTGAGAGAATAAAATTTTACTTAACACACTATTAACTTGAATAGTCCACGCTGTCAATTGTAATCAGATTTTCAACATAATTAATCAGATTCAAGCAGTATAAAACTGTCATTTCCTTGATAAATCCTATTGATTTTCAAATATAAGGTAGTAATTAATAGACATGAGCAGTAGATTAGAAAATATCTACACAAATGGGCTCTTGGTGACCTGTATCTCTAAAGTCCTGTGCGCTAAATGTTTTTAAATATTTTGTTCCACATTTTTAAAATGTTCTTATTCATTTTTTTACTTGGAGTGAGGAGTAAGGCATGACATTTCATTGTAATAACATTATCACGCTGTAAAGGAGAAGGTCAAGGTTAAGGAATATAAGGAATGCCTATGAAAGCAAGTTATAAGTCAGTTAATAAATCAGAGTGACAGATGACATCTATAGGTGCCTGCCTCTGGTTACTCTTAGAAGAATAAGTTCCTACCATGGTTGTCAAAGATTATGCATCACTGAAAGAAGTTCATGCTAATCAGTCTATGACTGACATTCTCCTTGGTTTGTTCCTAGTCCTTTATGCGGGGCTAAGTCATTAAAGAAGAAACACAAATGGAAATAAATTAAATTGATTCCTTTTAACAAATTGCTTCAGAAAGAACACATCAGTAAATTGTCCTTTAAAAAATGAACAGAAAGGGAAATATTTTGAGCTCCTGTTAATTTATTCATAAAATAGGTCCAAAACAAGAAAAGTAGACAAAAGTGCAATAAAAATTTCCCCCCCAAATTATGTTTTATTGCTAGTAACTATGGGGCATTAACTTTTATAGCTAAAAAGTGATATTGAGTATATAAAGTATTTCTATTGGCAGATGTGTCCACAACATCCAAAACACATTTTTGTTTCTTTTCCTAGGGGGCCAGGGCTGAACCAGAGTTAGCAGTATGTAAGACTATTGCCCTACCCTCTGCATTATAACTCAGACCCTAACTCTTATACTGTTTTGGGGTCATTATTTCAGTAAAAATTAAATTTCTCAATCTAAGATAATGTATATCACTATTACGGAATTTCCTGTTAAATTTTATTCAAGATAGTTGTACCAGTTACCTTAATATTCTTGATAACTATAGAAAGATTGAATTCTTTTTTCAATACACCATTGCATATATAACCCTTGTTAATATCTCTCAGTCCTTCTGTGACTTTAACTCTCTATTGAAGTTAAAGGATTTGTGCATGTGCATAAATGTTTGTGTGTGATATTAGTATAACATTGTTTTTCTCTCCTTGAAATTTCCAGTTTTGGTTTTGGGTAGAGCAAACCACAATGTGGAAGAGAAGAGAGAGAGAAAGAGGAGAGAGAAGAGGAGGAGGAGAAGAAGCAGAAGCAGCAGCAGCAGCAGCAGCAGCAGAAGAAGAAGAAGAAGAAGAAGAGCAGGAGGAGGAGGAGGAGGAAAAGAAGGAGACAAAAGATGAAGATGATAAAGATGAAGATGAAGAAGACGAAGATGAAGAAGATGAAGCAGAAGAAGCAAGAGCAGAAGAAGGAGAAGAAGAAGAAGAAGAAGAAGAAGAAGAAGAAGAAGAAGAGGAATAAGAAGGATGAGGATGGGGAGGAGGAGGATGGGGAGGAGGAGGATGGGAGGAGGAGGATGGGGGAGAGAGAAAGAGAAGGAGAAAGAGGAGAAGGAGAAGGAGGAGGAGGAGGAGAAAGAGAAGGAGAAATTGGAGGAGAAGGAGGAGGGGAGGATAAAGATAAGGAGAAAGAGGAGAAGGAAGAGGAGGAGGGGAAGGAGAAGGGGAAGGGAAGGAGAAGAGAAGGAGAAGGAGAAGGAAGAGGAGGAGAAGAAGGGAAGGAGAAGAAGAAGGGGAAGGAGAAGGAGAAGAAGAAGGAGAAGGAGAAGGAGAAGGAGGAGAGGAGAGGGAGAAGGAGAAGGAGAAGGAGAAGGAGAAGGAGAAGGAGAAGGAGGAGGAGGAGAAGGAGAAGAAGAAGAAGAAGAAGAAGAAGAAGAAGAAGAAGAAGAAGAAGAAGAAAAGGAGAAGGAAGAAGGAGAAGAAGAAGAAGAAAGAAGAAGAAGAAGAAGAAGAAGAAGAAGAAGAAGAAGAAGGAGAAGAAGAAGAAGAAGAAGAAGAAGAAGAAGAAGAAGAAGAAGAAGAAGAAGAAGAAGAAATCCTAACCTTTACTGGTTGTGGCTTGTGGCCTCCTAATAAAGTAAAACAAAATGTACTGATATTTTGTGTTACAGTTCTAAAAATGAACTCAGTTCCAATTTATTACAACCCAGTTGATAAGTAACAAGCTCTCTCACTCACTACTTTCCAGTCCTAAAATTTTAACCTATGCTTTTCATTTTAAATCTACATTTCACTACAATTGTTTTATTAATTGTAGTTATAAGCTATAAATTTAATTTTATCATATATATACATTATTAATGGTTTCATGAAAGAAGAATTTCATTCAAATTAGTTTATCTACCAAGTTCAGTTGTTTTAAAAGATGACATCAGTCCAGGTGCACAATATTCCCTTTGGTCAAAAATGACAAAGAGCTGAAGCATTATTGCCAAAACTCTCAAACAATGTCACTCTATTTTACTTTCAAGTAACTCTACTATGTGATATATATTTTTCTAGATCATAAGTTCTTTGAAAATATCAATATTTTATCAATTTTAATTTTTAAAAATTTCATGAAGTTTATGCCTGTCTGCAGACATACCTGGGATGATTGATTTGTAAATTAATTATTCACAATGAATAAATTTTCTAAAATAATTTCAACTAATTATAAATAGAAGAAATTCTGGCGCAAAAATAGTATTTGAATTTGTTCTGAAACATAATGGAAGTAAGTGGACTTAGAGTAAAGGATTATAGCAGACAAAAGAGGAATAGTAGACAAAAAGCAAACTCACATACTTCTAGATAACCCTAAATTATGATGGTGGAGGCAAAATCTGAGACAGACAAATCCTCAGAGAATTATGTGTCTTGCTACATAATCTGCACAGGACATTACATTTCTAACAATGTTCAGTAAAAATGATGAATTTTAGGTATGAACTTGATCACTTCACCTGATCATTGAATCCCGTTATTCATCGATTTTCTTGAACGGGTGCCAGAAGCATTTCCATTGGACCCTATCACATGCCAATGCAGCCCAATGGCATCTGGTTGATTCAGGAATGTGAAGAGCCTCAAACCGTTCCTTCAGGGTCTTGACTAGGAAGTCTGACCTTCTTGTAGGTGGGCAGCCACGTGATCTCTTGACATCCCCGTGGAATCCAGTCGGTAACAGCTGTAGTCCAGCGGTCATCTCCAAATGCATTACATGTCCAGCCCATCTGATTTTTGATGCCTTGGCAAATGAGACAGCGCCCTGACTCTGGAACAGCGATGGAGGTCGGAACACCAGATTCCTTCTCTCACTAGAGTGAGGCGTGATATTCCAAGCATAGCTCTTTCAATTCCTCTTTGGGAAACCCAAATAGCGTTCTCATCCTGCTTTTGTAGGGCCCAGGTCTCTGAGGCGTATGTTAATGCAGGGAGAATGGTGGAGTCAAAGAGATGTGCCCGAAGCCAGAGTTTCTTCGTCCTTTTAGCTATTTCTTCAATGCCTTTGAAGGCATTCCATGCCACTTTCTTCCTCCTGCGCAACTCAGGTTTTAGGTTGTTCATCATGTTGACTTCTCAACCTAGGTACACATAACTGCCGCATTCAGAAATGTCTGTTCCGTTGAGAGTGAATGGGGCCTCTGGAACTAGCTCATTTTTCATAAACATTGTTTTCTTTAGATTCAGCTGTAGACCTATCTTTCCACATTCTCGGTCAAAGTCAGCCAGCATTTGTGCCGCTTGGCTAATGTTTGGTGTTATTAGAATGATTTCATCAGGGAAGCAGAGGTGGTGTAGTTGCCAACCATCTATCTTCACTCCCATTCCTTCCCATTCTAATTGCCGCATGATGTTCTCGAGGGTGGCCCTGAAGAGTTTTGGTGAAATGGTATCACCTCTTTTGACATCAATGATCACTTCTTAGTAGACTGGTGAGATCCTGGTGGTGAATCTGTAATATAGCTCACGAAGGATCTTGATGTATTGGGTTTGAACAGACACAGATACACCAGCAGAGCAGAAACCAACTTTCCCCATTGAACCCCCTGCATTCCCTGGACCACAAGAGCAACTTCTGACCCAGGTCCACCATCCCTATAGAGCCTCAGAAATACCCAGAGAAACCCCTACACCATGCTGGCAGCAATCTTCACCATCCACACTCTGCAGCTTGGAAGATCTCCACCCAAAAGATTAAGCCAGTCCCCAGCCCAGCTTGTCAGAAACCCAGCCTACAAGGACCCACCCTGCTGAGATCCGCCCTGCAGAGGAGAGTATTTCAAGCCCAGGAATGCTTGAGCCACAGAAACAGATAACACCCAGCAGAGCAAAAACCAGCTTTGCCCATTGAACCTCCTGCATTCCATGGACCACGAGTGACTTCCAACCCGAGTCCACCATCCCAATAGAGTCTCAGAAGAACCCAGAGAAACCCCTACCCCTTGCTGACAGCAATCTTCACCATCCACACTCCGCAGCTCATAAGATCTCCACTCAAAAGATTAAGCCAGTCTCCAGCCTGGCTTGTCAGAAACCCAGCCTACAAGGACCCACCCTGCTGAGATTCACCCTTCAGAGGAGAGTCTTTCAAACCCAGGAATTCTTGAGCCACAGACACAGATACACCCGGCAGAGCAGAAACCAGCTTCCCCAGTTCCAAGTGGCCACTGCGCAGCCGTGCAATTTACCTCCAAATTACCATGAATATTCTACCCAACACTCTGAGAGAGCCCCACAAGGTAATGAGAGTATAGCACCCGCACAGCAGAGCCTAGTAAGCTGTCTGATGCGTCTTCAATATGCCAAAACCAGTAACAAAAATGTTTATTTTCCTGACCCTGAAAGAGCCCTTAATACAGCAGCAGTAAGAAAGGCGAACAAGCAGTGCCTGATAAAATTTCACGGCCATCCTAGGCTGCCAAAATGAAGAAGGACTAAAATGACTGTCTGTACTTTCAATGCACATGCGCTGGCATCTGAAGCATCTATTGAGGATCTGATGGTGCAAGCGCAAAAAGATCAAGTACGACATCATTGGTCTGACTGAGACAAGGAGGCGCCAGTTGCATTACGCAGTATTTGACACCAGAGAAGAATTGTTCCTTGGAACATGCGACGAAAAGAGGCGTCGGTGGCGTTGGTGTCCTTGTCAACATGAACATGGCCATCAACTTTGATTCATTTGAATGGCTAACAGACCGAATAGGAGGATTACACTTGAAGAGATGTGGCCCACTGCCAGCAATTTCTATCATCAATGTCTATGCATCAACATCCACATACAAAGGAAGATGAAATTGAGAAATTTTACATGGAACTGGAGGAGTTCTGTAAAAAAGATCACACCATCTACAAGATCAGAGTCAGTGACTCTAATGCCAAGATAGGACCGAGAAGATCGGCTAAAACTCCACATCGGGACCCATGGCATAGAATGGAACTAACAGGGTGAGAGACTATCTGAGTTCATCATGTCCACCAAGACCATTCATGGGAACTCACAGTTCCAGAAGGCTGAAGCGAAACGTTGGACATGGGAATCTCCTGGTGGACATTTCCACAATGAAATTGACCACATCATTTTCAATTGGCGGTTTTGTCTGACTGATGTTGCTGTCATCCCCAAATTCCAAACAGGATCAGACCACCAACTCCTTCGTGCAAAATTCTACTTCCCGCAAGGGGGAGAAAAGACTGCAAAGTTTAAGAAGAGAACTCCCAGAACGACCACCAACTGGGAACTCTTTGACACCATCGCAGCAACATGGGAAGATATCATCATTGGCGACATCGATGAAGAATACAACCAACTGGTTCAGCACCTCCATGATTGTGCGAAGAATGCCGAGAGAGAGAAAGACGCAAAGGACGGCTTGTCTTCAGAAACTCTCGAGCTCATTTGCCAACGTGGCAAGGCTCGAGCCTCAGGAGAACAAATGCTAACATCCAAGCATGCTAAAGCGGTACAGAGAAGCGATAAAAGAAGACCTCAAAGACAGAAGAGCAGAAATACTGGAAGATGCAGCAGAAGCCGGGAAAAGCATTCGCACTGCCCGCCTGTCCTTCGCCAACTATAAGACCAAGATGACTGCCTCCGACGCCCTGATGGATCTATCACATCTTCCAGAAAGGCAATGGAGAAGATTATCCATGACTTCTACTCAGATTTCTTTGGTAGCCACATCCACCTGCCCACATACCAAATTCCACAGGATGGATATGTCATTCCCAACGTTCTCCCTTCTGAAATCTGACATGCCATTTCATCAGACAAAGTCATACCCGAACACCTGAAGAATCTTCCTTCGGGTACGCATCAATACACTAGCTTGGCTCTTCACGTGCTACCTGTCCGAATGCAAGGTGCCCTCCCAATGGAAAACCAGCAGGACAGTTCTACTGTTCACCGAAGTGAGACATTCAAGACATCGGCAACTATCGACCCATCTGCCTGTTGTCTGTCATCTACAAGCTGTTTATATGAGTCATCCTGAACAGGACTGGCAGAACACTAGGTGAAGCACACAACCATGCGAGCAAGCTGGCTTCCAGAAAGGATTCAGCACAATCGACCATATCCACACAGTAACCAAGCTCATTGAGGTTTTTAGGAGTACGTTCATTGATTTAAAGAAAGCCTTTGATTCTGTGAAGGGGTCATCAAAGCCCTAGGTATGAACTTACATATTAAAGATAACTCAGCAGTGTTTACATATGTGTATATGGTGAATCTGTGTGTTTGCATGAGTGCTAAAGAAATTTAATGATATATTTAATGATATATTGATATCAGGTGAGTTATCAAAGCTTGGATAAAGAGGAAGAGGGTGTGGAATGCATTCAAAAACTATATAAGGAATCAGTTATATTTGATGAAGGTTGTTGTGGTGAGGGATATGGAATGAATGCTTAAAGAAATTATGCTGGTTTCTTTTTTAACTATATACTTTATAGTTCATGAAGTAATAAATAACAGGACTCGCAGAATGACTGAAAATATATTCTTATAAATTCAGATGAGGAACTCATTGCTGAGTTTGTTTATATTAATTTTCAACCACTAAAAATATTACTCAGAAACAGAGATATAATAAACATTTAAATAATGATTTTTATGTATAGGAAATAATACTGCCCTCAGGCTACTGGCTGACTTTTTTGCTACAAAAGGTGAGAGGTGTAAAGAGAATTTCATTGGAACTTAGATATAATAAAAATTGCAGAATGTAGTACTCAGATACTTTGAATTATTTTTATTTAAATATTGGGCACACGTCAGTTATGTCTGAAATTGTTGATAGATGCAAAAGAGTAAATCTGAAAGCAATTCACAGAAGGCAGTGAATTGATAACGGTTTGAGCACTAAACTTTCTACCATACTTTACTCATCTTTTCTAAATAGTTTATTATAAATATACACAAATGTTATACTCAGGTGAAACTTAATTTCTCTTCAGTTTGAATGTCTTAAAAACTTTGTCCTACTTATATATTTATTCTATACTTTTTGGTGTTTCTGAGACAAAAACAGATTAAATTGAAAAGTATATCTATGTTTTTTTACAGTATATAATTCTTCATCACTAAACTGAAAATACAGCACTTTGCTCCTAAATTTTTTTTCTCTGAATATATTTTCATGGTTATTTTATAATGAATTTTGTTATCATTTACATTTTTTCAAGGAAAAGCTACCAAATAGTCATTTTGAACCCACTATAAATTTATGATTCAATTATCTTTTTATAAAGATTCACTGAGCTATTCTACTCAATTTTTACACAAGTTTTCATTCACAAAATGCTAAAGACATAACTATATTAAAACAACCTGTTAATATCCACTTATGAAAATGCTTAATGCTATTCTAGGAGATTGCCATCTATCAACGCTTGTTCTTAAATTACTCCAACTGAGAAATAGATGATACCATATTGCTGCCCAGTAGTGCATACACATTTTTTCCTTGTTAGCCCACAAAATGAATGGAGATGACTGGACATTGCCCATGCTAACATCCCAGCAGTTATCCACTTCCCCCTTTAATTCACTCTGCCTGATGGAGAAGTGGCTACTTAAAAGCCATTCATTACAAGCTTTATAGACACAGGCACAAAGCCAAAGCAACTCTGTTTCCCACCTACTGTGCAAGTAGTATTAAATATGTAGTGTCTCGTGATTTTGCTGAAGGCCATCCTACTGGAGCTTGAGCTGTATGATTTCCTTCATCGTGGGGCCACACTGAGTTGAGCTATAAAGTCAAAAGGTATCCATGCCAGCAATTAACACATGACTTGCTGACCATTCTTGGCAAGCTTGAAGCATGATAAAGGTGCCAGAAATGCAAGTTCAATCTTGAAAAGAGGGTGACCATCTGTTGACATTGCCTATTCCTCACTCACAGACTTAAAGATGGTTCTAACACCATGATGCCTACCTTAGTGAAATGCATGTCTTTCAATTCTTCACTTATATCACTTAATCTTGCCGTTGTTCATCGATTTGCTCAAGTGGGCACCAGTAACATCTCCATATGTCCTGTCATGTGCTAGTGTAGCCCAAGGGCATCTGCTCACTTCAGTAACACCAAGAACCTCAAACCATTCATTCAGCCATTTATTCAGGTCATGGGAATGAGGTCTATAATTGCTACTGGTTTTTGGCATATTGAATACGACATGGGTAGCTTGCCAAGATCTGCCATGTGGTAGGTATATTCTCAGTAATAGGCTCTCAGTTTGTGCATTTACTCATGAACTGCATGGCTGCAAAGTGGCCACACCGAAATGGGGACAGATTAGCTTTTCTCTTGGGTGGAGCTCTGACGAGCTGTGGAATCCAGATATTGAAGCACCCTGTAGTGTGGAATACAGTTGTTGAAATGCCCTGTGGTGTGGGGATTCAACTGGTTTCTTGCTGAGGCTCTATTGGGTTGATGGGCCAGGGGCTAGAACCTGCCTTCCCTCCCTGGCACCTCATAATCAGCTGAGCACAGGGAGAGCTAGTAGCAGCTCTGCCCGTGTATCTGCGTCTCTGGATCAGGCATACATACGAGGCACCCAGGAGGTAAGGCGGGTTTAACCAAGAAATTTTCTCTCTTTAAATTTGGTTATCCCACTGCTTTACTAGATGAGAAGTCTAGAATTGATGAATTAAACTCCACAAAAAACTTCTTCCTAACTAATATTAACAAGATAATTTGTATTTGAAAAGTGAGGTATTCCATTGGAATTGTTTGGCATTAAAAGTGAAAAACAAAGTGTAGCACATCTAGTGTAGCACTTGACTCTTGGCTTTATCTCAGGCCAATGTCATTGGATTTTGCAAATAAAAAAGTAAGATTGCCAATAAAAGAGGAACCATATTTATACTACTTTTCTCTTACTTTGCGTGCCTCATGATCATAAGGTGCTCAGGAGGGAAGGCGGGTTCTAGCCCTGGTCCACCATCCCAGCAGAGCCTAGTAAGAAGGCAGAGGACTCCCTACACCACGAGGGGTTGCCATTTTCAACATTCCGAATCCACAGCTTGTCAGAGCTCCACCCAGCAAAGAAGCTGATCACAAGCCCTGCTCGTCAGAGTCCCACCCTACAGCAGTCTATCTCAAGCCCAGTTATGCCTGATCCAGAGATCAGATACATGAGGCAGAGCTGCTACCGGCACTCCCTGTGCCCAGCTGACCATGAGGTGCCCAGGAGGAAAGGCAGGTTCTAGCCTTGGCCTGCCATCCCAGCAGAGCCTCGCAAGAAGCCAGAGGAACACCCACACTACAAGGGCTGCCATCTTCAACATCTGGACTCCACAGCTCATCAGAGCTCCACCCAGCAGAAAAGCTTATCTTTGAAGCTCATCAATAAATGCATGAGATGAGAGGCTACTACAAGAGCATCCCACCCTCACGGCAATGTCTGGCAAGCTATCTGTCTCGTATTTGATATGCCAAAAACCAGTAACAATTATAGACCTCATTCCCATGACTTAAAGGACTGGTTTGAGGCCTTCGTGTTCCTGGAGTGAGCAGATGCCCTGGGGCTACACTAGCATGTGACAGGACATATGAAGATGTTACTGGTGCCTGCTTGAGCAAATCGATGAACAATGGGAAGAAAAGTCATAAAGTCAAGTGATACAAGTTATTCACTTACCTTAACTGCAAAGTTCATTGAGACCGAAATTTTAATTTCAGCCTGTTCAAGTGTATTAGAAGTAGCCTATTCTGCTCTCTTCACATCTGCTTCATCATCCCTGGAAACACATTATCCTATTGTCCTGATGTACTTTAATTGGTTTATGAAAGACCTTCACAATTACATAAGTACACATACAAATGTACACTTTTGTCAGCAAGTATATAAATGACAATAATTTTACATGTATTGTTATCTTAAATATATGTGAGAATTATGTGGCCACCACACAATATTAACATATAATGGAACCAAAATCCTATGAAATTCTCTAGAATCCCTTTCTAGTTGGTATCTACTATGCTTGATTTGCTCATTCAACCCTGTCGCTGAGTTCAGTGTTTCTAGCCTCAAATATTGGTTTTCCATTCATTTTCTAGTGATTAAATTAGCTACTATGTAATCTTTTGTGCCTTGCTTATTCACACAGCAAAATATTTGTAAGATTCTAATATACTATTATGCATGACAACAATTTAAAAAAATTATTTTATTAAAGCTCGTTACAAAATAATTCGGGTCAGAGTGATAGCACAGTGGGTGGGGTGTTTGCCTTACATGAGGCTGACCCGGGCTCGATCCCCGGCATCCCATATGGTCCCCTGAGCATTGCCAGGGATAATTCCTGAGTGAAGAGCCAAGAGTAACCCCTGAGCAATTCCGGATGCAACCCAAAAAAAAAAAAAAAAAAAAAAAATCCTAGTTGAGTTTTAAACATACAGTGTTCCAGCACCCATCTCACCAGCAGTGTCTAGGTCCCTCCAATATTCCCTGATCTGCATGTATAGGAGAGACACTATGGAATGAAATGCTGTCTACTTTCTACTTGAGGGAATTGGAGTGTTACATTCTAATACTGCTGATAACAGAGGGAACTCTAAGTCCATGGTGTGTGCTGCTCTTTCATAACAAACTACACAAAGTTCACGTAGCTTCACAGTCTCTACCCACAAAAACATCTTTGATATTTTTCCGTCAATCTGACATTATATTCATAGTTTTTGAGACTTTCAGTATTATATTATACAAGTTTGATTTTGATAATAAATTACTTAAGCAAAATCAGTGCAAGTTCATTGTCAATGTGAAAGATATTTATAAAATTGAGGGAATTCTTTCATATAGTTTAAAGATTCTTCTACTTGCACATTCTAATAATGTTCAAGGCTCCCAGCAATAACTACTTTTCCTCCTTAAGTTTGTTGCTATGGTAACTCTGCAGCAGTGATGTAACAAAAGAAAATTACTAAGACCTTTTTATGAAGAAGCAAATATAGTTTAGATTTGCAAGAGTGTCATTAACAATTTCAGAGGGATAGATGATGCATTTATATTGGAAATTCAAAACACATATATGAAGGGGCAAAACTATGTGTCCTTGAGAAATAGATTTACCATTCTGAAGTAAAAACACTTCCAGAATTATTATGCTAATCATCCTTTTGTGTACAATGGGTGAATATATTTGTGTAGGTAAGACTTAATAACATATATACAAAAATAGGGCAGTAGAAACAAATATGTGAGAAACAAGAAAGGATTATCCAAGATTACCCAAGATTGCTTCATGAACCAAATTTTTCTGTATTTCTTGTCCATTGTATATTCAGAAATTCCATTCAGATTTTTAAAACAATATGTTGAGTCACCTGTCTTAGTTTCTTTCCCAAGGATTCTTAGATGATTTGTCTTATGAAGAAAAATCAACCATTTGAAAAGTTTTAAGCTTTAATAAATCTTTCATTTTTCCTTTTCAAACCTCAATAAAAATTCCTTTAACATGTGATATGTTTATTAATTAATTATAATAAACTAATTCACACTAGATGCTGTGCCAAATGTCAGAACCTTAGTATATAAATATAATCTTCCTGTTTAAATAGAAAATTGACTCTGTTTGTCTTTAACTTAAGTTTCCTATGCTTCAAGTTTCCAAAGTAGCTGGTATCTAAGTTGATTATAAGGAAAAGTAATGTAAATACAAATTGGTAACAAGGGTAGGATCCTAAAACAGCTTATTCTGAGGCCAGTTTGGAGTTCTCATCT
Source organism: Cryptotis parvus (assembly GCA_021461705.1). Taxonomy (NCBI): domain Eukaryota; kingdom Metazoa; phylum Chordata; class Mammalia; order Eulipotyphla; family Soricidae; genus Cryptotis; species Cryptotis parvus. The sequence continues at coordinate 73,395 of JAJIBD010002328.1, forward strand.
TAAAACAACCATATGTTATATACTTAATACTTATACTCCAGTCTTGAACACCAACGAATAAATAGTAATATAGTGTTTAAGACTTTCTTAGGATTATTTTTTGTAGTACAGGTCTCCTCTGGTGGAGAATAAAGCCCAACCACATATAAAATCAAAGGTGAGCTATTATCATACAGAAACTTAAAGTATAATTATGGTTTTTACTCCTGCATTTAGTCATTTGCATGGCTGTGGAATATATCAGCATTATTGGCGGCTAACTTTAATTTTAATATCAGAACGTTACCTTTAACATTGGAATGTTTTACAAGACAGACTAAAAACTAGGTAGAAATTTTAAAGAACCTGAGTATTCTGAAAGGACTGTTTTGAAAATCACTCTTACAAAATATTTTTGAAATTAGTACTATATATGAATTTTAATGCTTTTAAAATTTAAATGCTTTTAAAAAGAAAATCTACAATTTTCTTTTTGCATTATCATATCACCCCATTTTATTCTATAATTTGTGTGTGCTCCATAGCTAAATTGCAAACTCAGTCAGATTCTTAAGTCTTGTTCCCCTTGGGCTAAGAAAATTAACAGGTGTTTAGCGAACACTTTGGTTTATAGCTTATAAAACAGAGGAACTGAATTGCCTCATGAGAGCCAGCGGTTTAGCAGATAACTGTTTTAACTGAACTCGCACTTTTTTGGAGAGGTGTTGGTAAACCTGATATTATATGTTGAACTTTACTTTTTTCACCTCCTTTCTCAAATATTGTAATTGAAGTCCTGCACTCATATCCTGGAAAGTTTGACCTCTGACTTCTTATTTCCCTGAGTAAACATAATAATGGAAACTTCCTTCTTTAAATTTAAGCCCTCTGTTTCAGAATTTTAATCCAGTTAGTTCTTTTCCTGTAGTGTGTAACCAATATTTTGTGCTTATTCTGACTTTTTTGAAGTTTTCATTACTAATGGTGCTAATTTTGTAGTCTGCTCACAAGTTCACCTTCCAGGACAAAAAGATGACAGAAACCTCTTTGTTTGCCCCAAAACTGGCATTTTCTCCTGTGCTTTGATTAACTCCAGTTAATGACTAATATTAACCATTTGGTTTTAAGTAATACAAAATGTTCCAAATTAAAATTATGTAAGTCAGTCTAAATTTCAGTATTGGGAGTAAAAATTGAAAAAATGCAATTAACAGAGGTGGGGATAATATTAAAGAAGGTGTTGGAAAAGCATTTATGATTAAATTTATTAGCTATATTAGAACAAGATAATTTTGTTCATGTAAAAATTCCATACTCAAAACATTTTTTACAGCTAGTCAATCACTTTCAGAGCTTTTCAAGTCTACAATTTCAAAGCTTCTTTCTTTAAGATTCTTCTATACAGCTGCTCCCTTTTTAGAAATAAAAATATTTTGATCAGAAGAACCATCTTCATAAACATCCCAGTATTTCAAAATTTAAATAAGTAAATACGCACCTAATCTAAGATCCCTGTCCACAAAATAACCAGTAAAAGTCAAGTTTACTATGTAGAATATGTATACATGTATATACATATGTATACATGATATGCATATATGCATATATACAAATATATATATATAGAGAGAGAGAGGAGGGAGAGAGAGGGGGGGAAGCATATAACAAATGGACTCAGAAACTTCTCTTTTTTCTAAAAAGGGCTATTTTGGCCACTAAAAATAGGCCAACTGATCTCCGTAACATATTGCACTAGAAAAGATAGAGCTAAAAACTGACTTACTATTCCTCCTCTGAAATCAGCTTGGAAAAAATTGTTGTCTTATCATGGGACTATATTTATGTAGTATTCCATTGCTCTAAAACTGGACTGAAATGTAGTCAGTCCCAAAAAGGCATGTCTTCGCTACTTGAAGCTTTCATGGATTCCTCTTCTAATTTCCCAGTGAGAGTTCAGCATTTAGATTCTTAGGCAGCAGCTAATTATTCATAAGTGCTGAAGTGAGAGAATTATAAAATGAACACTTACAGAATGAAAATCAATCAGATATGGTGAGCAGATGGAGCTTCTTCTTGACAAGGGCTACTACAAAAATACCCTTCATTTAGGATGTGCCAAAAATCCTTGGATGGCTCTGTTTACACAGTGCTTTGCTATTTGTTTGGCTTTTTTTTCATTAGTTAAATGACTTCTGGTAGCGAACTCAAATTTTAGAGAGCTTGTACAAACATATTTTATCCTACTAGTAAAAGAATTATTTATTCTTTACAGTTAAAAAATTCCTAAGTGTTGACTGCATCTAAAATGCTTTAACAATAGTAATTTACAATATAACTGTGTTAAATAGTTATTAGGTATAGATATGTGAATAAACTGGAATTTGGAGTTCTCATTTAATGAAGTTATTACTGTTTTGAAATGTCTTTACATTTTTAGGAGTTGAATACTTTGGTAAAGACAAAAGCTAAAGAGATAAAAAGGAATTCTCCCTTATTTTATTTTTAATCATAGAAGACTTTTATATATTTATATTCCTTTTGGTCTTTCAATGACAACACTGTGTGGTGCTTGGGGATTACTTTTGGTTGGGTAGGGAACCATGTAGTACAGGGGGCTTGACCCAGAGTCTCTTCCATACAAACCATTTGCACAACCTATTAAACAACCTCTCTGGCCCTCATGTAAAATTTTAAAATAACAGTGTTACATATTGATATTATATGGTTTTCAATTTTTCCGGTTTCCCATAGTATCCATGCCATAGCAGAAGGCAACAGATACCTGCAGAAAGTTCACTATCTTATACCTTTAGATAAAGGAATAAAAGAAATAAAGCCTTTAAGTTAGATAAAACAAGGAAGTTCTTTAGTAAAATGAATTGTGTAGCAGTAGAAACAAGTACTAGATAAGATTAGCTCTAGGTAAGTCATTCCTGGAACATAAAGTTTTTATAAAACGAAGCTTGATATATCTGGCAAAAAGTTTTTGGATTATTAGATTCATTGTTCCATTTATCTTGTGCTTTTTCTCTCACTCATAAAAATAATTATAGGTAAGAGACTCATAAACGTACAGAGAGACCTCACAAATTGAATGTGTTCTTTTGTCCCTAGGGCTTACAGGATACTCTTTACATCTTTTTTATAAAAATTCACTTGTTAAAAATAATACATGGATTGACTGTAGGCATCTTTTGCATTTTTATATTCTCTATGGAGAAGTAGCTCAATAATTTAGACTCTAAAAAGAAGCAGTACATCTTTGGGAGATGCATATTTATTTAGATTTTCCATATGAAATCTATAGTCTGAACATAAATCTTAAGGAATATAAAATGATTCTTTCAGGTAGACTTTCGTGTGTCACCATTTAACCTCCCATTTTCAGTGCACAAACAGGCTGTTGCTTGCTAATTGGTCACCACAACCTAAGTTTTAATCACCTGATCCATCAATAGGCTGTCTGGCACTTTCTTTATTCATCTTGTCAGTAAATGACATTTTTGGTAATGAAAACAACAAATCTATTGATAGCAACCCTCAACGGAGTGGAAGACATCCTACATTAGCTCCGTCTTGGAAACCAGTCTATTCTATTACAATTGACCTTCTCTTGCTGATTACCACACAAATCATAGTCCTTTACCCCTCTCCCCATCTATTAGAGTGTTTCTCCCGCAGCCTTCAATTGCCTGACTACAGTTGGTAATTGGATTCATGTTGAAGCACAGCATTATATGAAAAAGCCTGGAATAATTCAAATGGAACACCCTGGCCTAAGGCTGAGACCATATGTTACACTCAGATTTCTATCAGTGAAGTCTATTGCTTTTGCAATAGAAATCCATCCAAATGTCATAAAATTGCTTTATATTAGAAGTTAATTTATTTAGAGCTTTCAATATAATCCACTGTCCACAAAACTGTAATATTTAAGGTATGGGAAAATTACTTGACTTTGTAAAATATTTAAAAGAAAAAGAACATGTATTGAATCGCACTCTCCATTTCGAATTTCATATTGGCAGCAAGTAATCTTAAATTATGCAATATAAGCATTAGAGCCCACAAAAAAAATCCAATCATGGCAGCTTATTTTTTTTCAGCACTTACAATCCAATACGTGCCTACAAGCATTCCAATTTTATATTGCCTATCTCAAATCAATACATTCTTTCTCTTTTATTATTAGAAAAGGCAAATAATTCCTTAATAAATTTACAGTTAGTGACCAAATAGGTCATATAAACTTAGAAATATATGTGAAGGTGACTGAATGCACTTTTAAACTTGCAGAGTTGAATGGTCTTTAGTATTCTACTAAATTTCATAACTTGTTTTTATATGACTTTTAAAAAATTATTTTAGTATGTTGAAATGTTAGGAAAGTTGCTTCCACAAAAAAAAGTCTTTTCCTGAAGGAGAAGGGGTGGGGACCATATCAGCTGTGCTCAGGAGATACTTCAGGCTTTTCACTCTGGGATTTTTTTCGATCAGGTGTGATGAACTATATGTGGTAATGGAGATCAAATCCATGTCCGCCTCATATAGGGCAAGCACCTTAACTGCTGTATCTCTCTATCCCAAAGAGAAATCTTTGTCAAGGATCATGAAGGGAGGCACCCCGCAGTGGCCCCCAGGGCACCAGGTCCAAGAAGTCCCAAAGGACCCCAGGCCCCAACTGTACTCAGGTGAGGGGATAACCAAAGCAGCAGATGCCGGTGCCCACCGGGTCTCCAACAGTACTCACAATCCATCGAGTTCCCGGCCTGTGTCCAGGGCCAATGACCATTCCCCCAACCAATGGATAAAGGAACAAGACCACAGGCTCTTGAAGCTCTCCTTTTAAAGTATCTTCTCACTCCACACACCACCTCTCTCCAAGGACTTCTCTCTCTCCCGGAAGGTTCTCCAGTAGGCTCCTTTCTTCAGGACCTCTCTCTTCAGGGAATTATTGCAGGACTCCTCTAAGAGCCTCTGCATCTGCCCTGGATTGCCTCCTGCAGGTCACTATCACTATCACTATCCTCCGTTGATCATCTATTTGCTAGAACAGGCACCAGTAATATCTCCATAAGTCCTGTCTCATGCTAGTAGAGCCCAAGGGCATCTAGCATCTATTTGTTCCAGGAACATAAAGAGTCTCAAACCATTGTATTAGGTCATGGGAATGAACTAATAAAATTGTTACTGGTATTTGGCATATCAAATAAAAACAGGGCAGCTTGCCAGGCTTGCCATGCAGGTGGCATACCCTTGTAGTCACCTCTAAATATAGCATTTATAGATAAACCGCGCAGCCGCTTTCTGCCACACGAGACTGACTGTGATAGACTGTCACTGGGTGGAGTTCTGATGAGAGGGAAGTCCGGATGTGGAAAATGGCGGCCCGATGGAGTGGGGGGGGGTCATCTGGCTTGTTGTGCGGCTCTGCTGGGGTGGTGGTCCAGGGCTAGGAACCCGCCATCCCTCCCAGGCGCCTCGTGAGTGGCTGGGCATAGGGAGAGCCAGTAGCAGCTCTGCCCCGTGTCTGGAAGTCTCTGGTTCAGCATACCTGGGCCGGATTGAAAAAAAAAAAACTGCTGCAGGGTGGAACTCAATGAGACGGGCTGTGATAGGCTGTCACTGGGTGGAGTTCTGAAGAGAGGGAAGTCCGGATGTGGAAGATGGCGGCCCAATGGAGTGAGGGGGGTCATATGGCTTGTTGTGCAGCTCTGCTGGGGTGGCGGGCCACGGCTAGAACCTGCCATCCCTCCCGGGCGCCTCGTAAACGACTGAGCACAGAGAGAGCAAGTAGCAGCTCTGCCCCATGTCTGTAAGTCTCTTCGTAGATCACTTCCTAGATAAGGGGGTAGTCTTATCTACTAAAAGTAGATTAGGGTATCTAAGGGTATCTTATCTAAGGGTAGATAAGATAGACTTATCTACCCTTATCTACCTGCAGGTCACTTCCTAGATAAGGGCTAGTCTAAATGTGGCAGTCTTATCTGACCATGTATTCTATACTGGCTGGTATAAATATTCTCTCATACTACCACAATCATCATGGGACTAGCTAGATCTTACCAGCATATTTGCCTGGCCACGTTGGATCTCTAAGTAATTAGGCAGAAGAAATGCTGTTTGCCTCCAGCAAAAAGCATGGCTCCCTGATAACAAAGCAACAAAATACAAAACTACTGTGAAGTAACGAGACTCTTGTAAGGCTTGGAGAAATATTTAACTGTTAGTATTATCTTTTTACAGGACATACTGTCTCAGAAACCCCCCTTCTCTACCCTATAAAGGCATTTCCGGCGATCTTGCCAAAACATTAAAATAGCCTAGGTGAGGTGCTGGGGAATTCCTAGGCTTTGACCTTTCCGTCCCATATAGGAGGCTAGCTGCGGTAAAACCAGCCTGCTTCTTCTCTCTCTCTCTCTCTCTCTCTCTCTCTCTCTCTCTCTCTCTCTCTCTCTCCGGTCTCTTTTGAGCTTGACTTTTGGAGTCTTGTCTTTGTCTCCCTTACAGGGCCTCAACACGTGGTGCCCTTTGCCTACTGTGGCTAGAGTTCTAGCTGAATCCTAAGCACAGGGTTTTCCTATTGCTGATCTGAGCCTGAACCTGTGATAAGTAAAGCCTTTTAAAATTGCATCAGATTCCTGAGTCTTCATCCATTCCCGCTTTGGAGGTAGAAGGGAACTCACCCTGGGACGTTGGAGACCCTGGCGGCATTCCCGACAGGGCATCTCTTTCAGGTTCTCCCCAGGACCTCTCTTTCAGGACTTTCTTCTCAAGTGCTCTCTCTTCAAGGTTTTTCTCTTTCTTTTCTCTAGGATTATCTCTTTTCTTTATCTGTTTCTCTATCTTTATTTCTCTGCTCTGTGTTTCTCTGTCTCTGTCTCTTCTTCCAGTTCTCGCTTTTCAGGTCCTTTCTTTTTTTAAGCCAGCACACTGGGTCCTGGCCTTGCCCCTGTGGCACTGTGCCCCTGGTGCTGACTCTCAGATGCAGGCACCAGACCTTTGGGTCCAGGCAAAAAGGAAAGGGTGCCAGCATGCTCCCCTGGGGCCCTTTTATAGCTGCCTAGGCAGGTTCAGAATCTTGGCCTTCTAACTGTCTTAACTGAAACCTAAAGTGGGTTATCCAGCACTCTTTTTTTCTTTTTGGCTTTCAGAAATCAATTCTGGTGGGATGCAGGAGGACCACACGTGGTGTCAGGAATTGAACCTGGTTCAGCAGCGTACAGGGCAGGAGCCCTATGACTGTTTTATCTCTCTGGCCCAGTATCCATTTTTAACATGGGAAAAATACTTTACTTTCTGTCTTAGTTTACATATATATATTTTTTTTAATTTATAAAATAGTTTTTTTCCAATTAGAGAACTTAAAAATCTTTCTTTCTATGTTTTGTATTCAGTGAATAAATACTCAGTAATCATTACTAATAAAACCTAAATTAAATGAACTTGGTTATATAGAAATGATTTTTAAAATAATTCTCAGATAGTTATAAACAAATACTTTCAATGCACTGAGGAAACAGAGAAGCTACTGTACTGCAATACCTACCTCTAAAGTGTCTACCAAAGAGAAATGGTGGGATATACATATTTTAAAATTAAAGGAATAATTTTTGGGTTCATTTTTTGTTACTAGATGAAAATATAAAGGCAAATTATTTATAGAAGCTAAGATTCATCATCACTTTGCCTTTATATCACAATTATTTTTTCAAAATGACTATATAGTAAAAATGCAAAAATATGTATTGACCTAGTAAAAACTAAATGCTTTACAGTTCCATATATAACATTGTCATGATATAATTAGTAAATGTTATCTTTCAAATTCATTCAAAATTGAGCAGCCTTACTTACTCCTTTATGATGATTTTAGTGGTCCACATCTGAACTAAATAAGAAAGTTTAATTATTTGCAGGTACTTTCAATCCAGTGACACCCTAATTGTATACTCAATAAGCATACTTATCTTTCATTTGTATTCCTGGATACATCAAGTTACTAACATCCTATATTTTTTTTTATTTATAGTCAAGACTTTATAGTTGTAAACCCTGGCATGAATATAAGATAGTTTTAATTTCTACCTTTTAAAATGAATTAGGGCATACTCAACAAAATGTCAAAAAAATATGTTAAGTTTTAACCTTGTGCTTCTCCAGGCTCAAAACTCGTTATGATAAAACAAATACTTCACTTCACTTGTGTCACTTGTCTTCCCATTGTTCGTCGATTTGCTGCAGCAGGCACCAGTAACATCTCAATACATCCTATCACATGCTAGAGTAGCCCAAGAGCATCTGCTCACTCCAGGAACATGAAGTGTCTCAAACCATTCCTTCAGATCATGGGATTTGTCACTTGTCACTTATCTTTCCATTATTCATCAATTTCTTCGAGTGGGCTCCAGTAACATCTCCATTCATTGGGAATGAGGTCCATCATTGTTACTGTATTTGGCATATTGAATACACCTCAGGTTACTTGCCAGGCTCTGCCACGGCTCTGGGTTCATCCAAGGGGGCCCAGTCGTTTTCTATGTCAGACCATCAACAGGGCCCACGGGTCAGAGCTGTGGGGGTGTAGACAAGTCTGTCTCCTATCTGCCACCTGCCAAAGAAGCCAGGCACAGCAGCCACACCTGCAACACCTGGAGGGGCAGAAAATATGTATGAAGTAAGTAGCATAATAAAAAGGTATAAATCAGAAGAGAAAACAGTTCAGATACTTTAAATTCTTGTGTTGTCTGCAAAAAAAAAGAAAGAATATAGAATAAGAATAGATTTGATCAGAGAAATAAACATAGTGAAACGGGATAATTATGAAAAAAAATAAGTGAGAATATATCACTCCAACCTAGTAAAAGAGGGAGAAATAGATTGTGTAATCAGTTTAATACAGGAAAGTGTGAAAATGGAGAAAAACGTAGACAGCAAAAAAGAAATCACCAACTTACTATAAAAGACCTATTATTTCTTTTGAAAAGGCAAAGTTTTCTGTCTCAATTTGAAAGACATGCCCAAAACGTAAATATAAAGGAAGAAATGTTTTTAAATTAACAATACAATAACTAACAATGAAATTAAATACATAATATAGAACTTATCACAAGAAAAATCCCAGAGAAATTGGGTTTAAAGAATTTAATCCTAAATGGTCGACCACTGAATGCTGACAAATGCTTAAAATGGAATAATAGCAAATATAAACAAATTCTTGCAAAGAAGAGATAAAAGTGGGACTACTCCTAGCATGTTTTATGTGACCAATAATGAATTTGATACCAAAATCTATTGAGGACTGTAAAAGAAAGGAAAATCTTAGCCCATTCTCATACGTGGACAAAAACAAAAAATACTAGCAAACAAATAATACAACATATGTAAAAAAGAAAATTCAATTAAAAAGGATCTGTTCCATAACAAAAACTTTAATTTTGACTTAACTATTGAAATGTCATATTTTATTATATGAGAAAATTGAGCTATAATATCTAGTTAATTCAATGAAAAATTCCTCAGATCATGGGAATGAGGTCTATAACTGTTACTGTTTTTTGGCATATCAAATATGACACGGATAGCTTGCCAGGCTCCGCCGTGAGGGTGGAATACTCTTGCATTTATTGATGAACCGCATGGCCATGGTAAGATCAGCTTTTCTGCTGGGTAGAGCTCTGACGAGCTGTGGAGTCCGGATGTTGAAGATGGCGGCCCTCATAGTGTGGCTTCTTGAGAAGCTCTTCTGGGATGATGGGCCAGGGCTAGAACTCCATCTTCACTCCTGGGTGCCTCATGATCAGCTGGGCACAGGAAGAGCCAGTAGGGTAAGACTCTAACGAGCAGGACTTGTGATCAGTTCTTCTGCTGGGTGAGCTCTGATGAGCTGTGGAGTCTGGATGCTGAATATGGCAGTCCTCCAGGTGAGGGAGTTCCTCTGGCTTCCAGCGAGGATCTACTGGGATGGTGGGCCAGGACTAGAACCTACCTTCCCTCCTGGGTGCCTCATGATCAGCTGGGCACAGGGAGAGCCAGTAACAGTTCTGCCCCAACTATCTGAGTCTCTGGATCAGACAAATACTTAATTCAAATAATTAGTTCTACACTGTCACTGTCACTGTCTTCCCATTCATCATCGATTTGCCTCGAGCGGGCACCAGTAACATCTCCATATGACCTGTCTCATGCAAGTAGAGCCCAAGGGCACCTGCTTGCTCCAGGAACATAAAGAGCCTCAAACCATTCCATCAGGTCATGGGAATGAGGTCTATAATTATTACTGGTATCTGGCATATCAAATACGACACGTGTAGCTTGCCAGACTCTGCCGTGAGGGTAGCATACTCTTGTAGTCATCTCAAAATCCAGCATTTATTGATGAACTGCATGGCCACAAGTGGGCTGTGATAGGCTGGTCTGATGGGTGGATTTCTGAAGAGAGGGACGTCCTGATGTGGAAGATGGAGTCCCTCATGGAGTGGGGGTTGTCTGGCTTGTTGCAAGGCTCTGCTGGGGTGGCAGGACAGGGCTAGAACCCGCCATACCTCCTGGGCACCTCATAAGCGGCTGGGCACAGGGAGAGCCAGTTGCAGCTCTGTCCCATGTCTGTCTCTAATTAGTTCTACAAAAAATAAAATTGTAAAAAAACCAAAGACTTAATTCTACAAAAAGTCCATCGATTGCCAGTATAGAATGATTAACAAGTTAGATTTCTGTTACTGGAAATCTCTTCAGTGCCACCCCTTGAGAACATCATGCAACAATTAGAATGGGAAGGAATGGGAGTAAAGACAGATGGTCGGCAACTACACTACCTCTGCTTCGCTGATGACATCTTTCTAATAACACCAAACATTAGCCAAAGGCACAAATGCTGGCTGACTTTGACCGAGAATGTGGAAAGATAGGTCTACAGCTGAATCTAAAGAAAACAATGTTTATGAAAAATGAACTAGTTCCTGAGGCCCCATTCAGTCTCAATGGAACAAATATCTCTGAATGCAGCAGTTATTTGTACCTAGGTCAGAAGTCAACATGATGAATGACCTAAAACCTGAGCTGCGCAAGAGGAAAGAGCAGCATGGAATGCCTTCAAAGGCATCGAAGAAATAGCTAAAAGGACAAAGAAGCTCCGGCCCGGGCACATCTCTTTGACTCCACCATTCTTCTGCATTAACATATGCCTCAGAGACCTGGGCCCCACGAAGCAGGATGAGAATGCTATTCGGGTCTCCCAGAGAGGAATTGAAAGAGCTATGCTTGGAATATCACGCTCCTCAAGTGAGAGAAGGATTCTGGAGTTCTGACCTCCGTCGCTATTCCAGAATCAGGGCGCTGTCTCGTTTGCCAAGGCATAGAAAATCAGATTGGCTGGACATGTAATGTGATTTGGAGACAACCACTGGACTACAGCCATTGCGACTGGATCCAACAGGATGTCAAAAGATCACGTGGCCGCCCACCTACAAGATGGTCAGACTTCCTGTAAAGACCCTGAAGGAACGGTTTGAGGCTCTTCATATTCCTGAATCAACCAGATGCCATTGGGCTACTTTGGCACGTGATAGGGTTCAATGGAAATGTTACTGGCGCCGCCACAAATTGATGAATAACGGATTCAAGTGATTCAAGTGATCAAGTGAACTAGTTAGAAAAAGGGTGAGGGGAGCATATCACTGCAACTGGTGCTTTTAAATACCATAAGCTTTGGCACTTTTAATGTTTAAAAGTATCATTTTAAACATTTGCTTCAAATGTCTAGTAGCAGAAAAAATTCTATGGTATACTAGGACGGAGTGATAGTCCAGTGGGTAGGATGTTTATAAACTATGGAATCCCTCTCTACCGAGAGAGAGAAAGACACAAAAGGACACTTGTCCTCAGAAACTCTTGAGCTCATTCGCCAATGTGGCAAGGCACAAGCCTCAGGAGACCAAATGCCAACGCCCAAGCTTGCTAAACGGTGCAGAGAAGCGATAAAAGAAGACCTCAAAGAAAAGCAGAAATACTGGAATATGCAGCAGAAGCCGGGAAAGCATTCGCACTGCCCGACTGTCCTTCGCCAACTATAAGACCAAGATGACTGCCCTCAGATGCCCTGATGGATCTATAACATCTTCCAGAAAGGCAATGGAGCACATTATCCAGGACTTCTTCTCAAATCTCTTTGATAGCCACATCCACCTGCCCACATACCAAATTCCACAGGATGGATATGTCATTCCCAACGTTCTCCCTTCTGAAATCCGACATGCCATCTCGTCGGTAAAGAAGGAACAGCACCAGGCCCAGACAAAGTCAGACCCGAACACCTGAAGAATCTGCCATCAGTACTCATCAATACACTAGCCCAGCTCTTCACACGCTACCTGTCCGAATGCAAGGTGCCCCTCCCATTGAAAAACCAGCAGGACAGTTCTACTGTTCAAGAAGGGAGACATTCACGACATCAGCAACTATCGCCCCATCTGCCTGTTGTCTGTCATCTACAAGCTGTTTACATGAGTCATCCTGAACAGGATTAGCAGAACGCTAGATGAAGGACAACCATGCGAGCAAGCAGGCTTCCGGAAAGGATTCAGCACAATCGACCATATCCACAAAGTAACCAAGCTCATCGAGGTTTGTAGGGAGTACAAGATGCTGCTCTGTCTCACGTTCATTGATTTACAGAAAGCCTTTTGGTTCTGTGGAGACTGAAGCAGTCATCGAAGCCCTAGCCAAACAGGGTGTTCAAACCCAATACATCAAGATCCTTCGTGAGCTGTATTACGGATTCACCACTAGGATCTCACCATTCTACAAAGAAGTGATCATTAATGTGAAAAGAGGGGTTCGACAGGGTGATACCATTTCACCAAAACTCCTCAGTGCCACCCTCGAGAACATCATGCGACAATTAGAATGGGAAGGAATGGGAGTGAAGATAGATGGTCGGCAACTACACCCACCCTCAGCTTTGCTGATGACATCGTTCTAATAACACCAAACATTAGCCAAGTGGCACAAATGCTGGCTGACTTTGACGGAGAATGTGGAAAGATAGGTCTACAGCTAAATGTAAAGAAAACAATGTTCATGAAGAATGAGCTAGTTCCCTGAGGCCCCATTCACTCTCAATGGAACAAACATCTCTGAATGCAGCAGTTATGTTTACCTAGGTCGAGAAGTCAACATGATGAACGACCTAAAACCTGAGCTGCGCAGGAGGAAGAGAGCGGCATGGAATGCCTTCAAAGGCATAGAAGAAATAGCTAAAAGGACAAAGAACCTCCAGTTCCAGGCATATCTCTTTGACTCCACAGTTCTCCCTGCATTAACATACGCCTCAGAGACCTGGGCCCCACGAAAAGCAGGATGAGAATGCTATTCGGGTCTCCCAGAGATGAATCGAAAGAGCTATGCTTGGAATTTCACGCCTCACTGAAGTGAGAGAAAGATTCCGGAGTTCTGACCTCCGTCGCTATTCCAGAATCAGGGATGCTGTCTCGTTTGCCAAGGCATCGAAAATCAGATGGGCTGGACATGTAATGCGATTTGGAGACAACCCCTGGACTAGAGCCGTTACCGACTGGATCCCACGGGATGTCAAAAGATCACGTGGCCACCCACCTGCAAGATGGTCTGACTTCCCTGTAAAGACACTGAAGGGAACGGTTTGAGGCTCTTCGTATTCCTAAATCAACCAGATGCCATTGGGCTACTTTGGCACGTGATAGGGTCCAATGGAAATGTTACTGGCGCGCTCAAGCAAATCGATGAATAACGGGATTCAAGTGATCAAGTGATAAATATTACAAAAAAATTAGGCTATTAGTATCAATACTTTCCTCTAATATCACTATCACTATCTTCCCGTAATCATCTATTTTCTAGAGCGGGCACCAGTAATATCTCCATATGTCCTGTCTCATGCTAGTACAATCCAAAGGCATCCTCTTGCTCCAGGAACATAAAGAGCCTCAAACCATTTTATTAGGTCACGGGAATAACCTAATATAAATGTTATTGGTATTTGCCATATAAAATACTACACAAGCAGCTTGCCAGATTTGCCGTGCGGGTGGCATACGTTGTAGTCACCTCTAAATAAAGCATTTATTGATGAACTGAGGAAGTTCCGAGGAAGTTCCCGCCTCGGGCCCCCAGGCCCAGGAGCCATGAACTTCCTCTAATATACACAGCCTAAACACTACTCCTTATTCATTTTTTGTCATTTAACTGTTTGTTATTATTTTATTTCTTTTAATGAATTACTATGAATTACTATGATGAAGTATTTCATGACTGAGGTATACAATGTTTGAGCACCAATCCCTTCACCAGGGTCCACTTCCCTCCACCAATGTCTCCAGTTTCCCTCCTGCCTCACATACTTTTTTGTTTTCATCTGGGCATTATCTTTTCAAATGGATCTTCTGAGATTCTTCTAGCTATCAAAAAATTTGGATTATTTGTTCATATTCTGTCTTTCACTTATTATTGTTATTTTTTATTTCTTACTCACAGACATGGGGCAGAGCTGCTACTGGCTCTCCCTGTGCCCAGCAGCTCACGAGGCACCAGGAGGATTGGCGGGTTCTAGCCCTGGCCCGCCACCCCAGCAGAGCCTTGCAACAAGCCAGATGACCCCCACTCCATGAGGGCCTCCATTTTACACATCTGGACTCTCTCTCTCATCAGAACTCCCCCAGCAGACCAGCTTATCACAGCCCGGCTGTGACATTTATTATCATCAATAAATGTTGAACTTAGAGATGACTATAAGAGTATGCTACCTGCACGCAGCGCCTGGCAAGCTACCCATGTTGTATTTGATATGCCAAATACCAGTAAAAATTATAGACCTCATTCCAGAATTGATTGAGGCTCCTTATGTTCCTGGAGCAAGCAGATGCCCTTGGGCTCTACTAGCATGAGACAGGACATATGGAGATGTTACTGGGGCCCACTCGAGCAAATTGATGATGAACGGGAAGATAGTGATACAGTGATACAGTGATTTTTATTTCAAATCCAGTTTTTCTGAAATTACTATGTTCATAAATATATCAAAACTTGGGAGTGTTGTTTATATATAAAATTTATAGTTTTCAATAATTCAAAAATAATTACCCAGAAAAAATATTGATATATAACCTTGCTGATGTGGTTACTTGGTCTTACAAAAATTACTCTATCTTGAGAATTATGAGTTTTGGTATCTTTTATTTGTTTTGTTTTTGGAGTCACTCCCAGCAGTGTTGTTGTCAGTACTTCTGGCCTTATCTTCAGGGTTCACTTTTGGCAGATTCACTTTTGGAACCCTTTGAGGTACTGGGGGTAGAAACTCAACTGGCTACATGAGAAGTGTTTTGCTTCTCTGGTCCCAGGAGTGTGGATTCTCATGACTGTTACAAATGCCTTCCCTTGAAAGTTCTTTTACATCTTTATCCATTAAATGGGCAAGGAAGAAGGTATTGTTTACTGTAACAATAGAAAAACTACTAGAATGGATAGTTATGTGTTTTCTTCTATAATGTGTAATTATGCTTCTTGATAATCAGGGGGGAGGAAATGTACATCGGAAAACTGAATAAAACTTAAATGTTGTGCTACAACTCTGACAAAATTAACAAAAATGATGACAACTTTATCAGTACATGGCTTCCAAATTCATTTACAGACTGAATGAAGTAGATCATACTCTCACTATTCAACAAAGTAATTACTGAATAATGTAAAAATTTTTTTTTGCTTTTTGGGTCACACTGGCAATAATGATCAGGGGTTACCCCTGACTCTGCACTCAGGAATTACTCCTGGTGGTGCTCAGGGAGCCATATGGGATGCCAGGGATCAAACCCTGGTCGGCCACCTGCAAGGCAAACACCCTACCCACTGGACTATCACTCTGGTCCCTATTCTTAAAAAAGAAATTATACAGGGGCAGGAGCAATGGTCAAGTGGGTAGGGCATTTGCCTTACACATGGCCGGCCCATGCCAGCCCGAGTTTGATCCCCAGCATTCCATATGGTCCCCCGAGCACCACCAGGAGTAATTCCTGAGTGCAAAGTCAGGAGAAACCACTGAGCATCGCTGGGTGTGACCCAAAAGAAGCAAAAAAAAAAAAAAAAAAAAAAATATACAAATATTATATTGAATTTTTAAATACCAAAGGAAAATAAAACAAAAGAAAACCGACCAGAAGACAAGTAATACAAAGTTAAAAAATGTCTTGTTTGGTACAGTATTTAACTAAAGGAAACTCAGGAGAAAGAGAAAAAGAATCATAAAGATAATTAAAGTGTTTCTCCAAATCTATATTTGGTTTTAGCTATCATAGTAATTGACCATGTACACAATACTGTTTATTAAAATTCAGAATTCAAAGTTTATATCACTGTTCACCTTACTAAACCCTGAAGGAAAGCACTGAAGAAACAATAGCCCGTATCTGGAATGCTAGTCCTAAAGTCTATAAAACAATGGATTGTGCCACACATATGCTATCATTTGTGATTACAAATTAATTTCTCAACCATTGTCAAATAGACCATGAATATATAAACACATGCTTTATTGGTTCTGCCTACTAAATTACATAACAAGTATCCATGTTTGTGCAGAAAAACTATAGTTCAATCATTTAGCCAATATTAAGGCAATGCTACTTTTACAATTCCTCAATAATTATTTACTGATGCTCATATTGCAACACTAAATAATATGCCTCTTGTTCTGTTTAATGTACCAGTTGTTGAGCTCTCATTAAGTAATTTTTTCTGAATTAGAATATGAACTAAAGAAATTCATCTCATTTCCAATTTGCTTTATAACATTGTGGTATTTTTTTGGGTGGCGGGCACACTCAGGTGTTCTCAGGGACCACTTCTTGCTGTGCACTCAGGGGTCACTCCTCTTTCAGTGCTCAGGGCACTGTATTTAGTGCCAAAGATCCAACCGTGTTTGGTCTCATGCAGGCAGATACCTTACCCCTTGTATTATCTCTCCAAACAAAACATGATTTTTAAAACATTCTATATAATCTAATTTTAATTAAAATTTCATGAAATTTTCATAATTCACCAGGTTTTTCATTGTTGAATTTTATGTGTATAATGTTCCAACACCGATCCAACCACCCATATCATCTTCCCTCCACCAGTGTTCCATATGCTCTTCCATCCCTTACTCTTCCTGCTTTGACAGGCGCAATTCTATTTCGCTTTTGTTTTTTAACACACCTAGCAGTGCTCACGGCTTACTCATGGTACTGCACTCAGGGATCACTCTTGGAAGACACAGGGGTATACTATGGGGTCCTAGTAGTGTACCCAGGTCAGCATATGCAAGGTGAGCGTGCTGCCTGCTGTACTATTCCTCCAGTTCCTTATTTCTATATATTGCTTCTGTATTCTAGATCTCATGCTTTCACAGCTGTTTGTCTCTGTGGTTTATATATATATACCATTACACTGCCAAAGTCTGAGGTGCCTGACTCTTAACCTATTACTTTCCATCCCCCCAAAACACAGAAGATAAATTATACAAAGTTAAACAATGCTTTGCTTTGAACGATGTTTAACCATATGAAACATTGGAGAGAAAAAATCATAAATATAAGTAAAGAATCACTCACAAAGCTATTATTTGATTTTGACTTTCATAATAATTGACCATATACACAACAAGTACCCTTTAGTTACCACTGTATTTCTACTTTCTATACTTGAGGGTCAAAGGGAATCTAAGTGTCCCTCTAATCTAGGTATCCCCTTTGATACTTTGCACTCTCCTTGTACTGTTATTGTATCTAACACACTGGTAGGTGAGATCACTGGTGTTTGTAGTTCCCTACAAGTTCTGCAAATTGCATCATTTTACTGTAATTTACAACTGCATAGTATTCCATTTCCCATACCACCATTATCCACTCATCTGTCTTTAAACACCTATGATGATTCCATAGCTGAAATATTGTACTAAGTTATTCAGTGACTGAAAGTGTGCTTATGACATTTGGAATGACTGTATTTGTGTCCTTGGAGGTATTTATCAAGAAGTGGAATTCAAGAAGTGGAATTTCTGTGTCATATTGTAACTCTATACCTACTTTTTGAGAAATTTCAATATTATTTTCCTTAGTAGTTGGACCAGATATGTCCACCAGCAATGGATAAGAGTTCCTTTTTTCACCACACCCCCATTAAAACAGATTATTTCATATTTTTGATCGTGTCATTCTCACTTTTATAATATTGTATGTCACTGATTTGACTTTTCTTGATATTAAGTGATACTGAGCACTTTTTACTGTGCTTATTGGTCATTGATATGTTTTCTTCAGATAAATGTTTGTTCATTTCTTCTCCCCAGTATAGGAAAGTGTTTTGGGATTTTGTTGTTGATATCGATCTTTGTAAGAGATGAGATTTGATGTTTATAAAATAAAGGATAATATTTATATCATTTTATTGAAATTTTAAACTTGTGTCTAAATTTACAATCACACACAAATTTTAAATTGTACATAATTTCAAGATAGAAAAAAAACAATTAGAAATTACGTATTAGAATCGGTGAAAGAATTTCCAAGGCCCTAGATGCTTTTTTTTGTTTGTTTAAGTTTCCTTATTTTTGGGAGGGCTTACTCCTGACTGTTCTCAGAGGCCACTCCTGGACAGTGCTAGGGACTCGTGTATATGTGGTGTCATGGATTAAACTGGAGTCAGCCACATACAAGCAAACATCTTACTTCCTCTATTTCTAGTCACATAAATTATTTTTGTGCATTTTGATATTTTCATATTTATATGCAGACAGTATTTTATACATATTAAAATAATCCATGTAAATTGTCTTAAAATAAATTACAAAATTACTGTTATAAAATATTTATTGCATCTGTTATAGTCTGCTTCAGAGAAATTCAACTCACACATTCCTACAATGATTCCATAACCTAACTTAATAGCTGATTCCAATGTATACATTCCTCCAGTAAGTAAATGAATAAATCAATATGACAAAGAGGTCAAACAGTATTATTAAATTATCTGCCATTTCAGTTGCCTCTCTCCAAAGACCTGATTAAATAACTCATGCTTTTTATCTTCTGGCAGAAATTCAAAAATAAAGGAAAAGCTAACTGAGTTCTTTGAAGGAACAGTATCAGAAACTACCATGCACTTGATTGATTGTATTCAGATAGTGCTTTTTTTCCAGAATTTTCAATGACATACTATCCTTTGTAAGTCATCTAAAGTTATAGTTCAGAGATTTATATTGCTAGCATATAATAGGTGACAAAAATTCTCAGTATGTATAAATGAGCATTTACCCTGATTAAATAAATTTAGATTCACATGACTAGCACATAGGATGAATGGATATGGAAAATTATATTGAAGTTGAAACTGACAAGATTGCCAAACCAGGCAATCCTTAATAATTAACTGAAATTTTCGAGGACATAACATACTATATGATAGTAGATATTGCTAGAATTGTAGTCAATAAATATGTTGTAAATAACTGGAGCAATGAGAAGAGAAGATATTTAGTTCAATAGAAAGACTAAAGAATTGACATGTAAATCCGTGCTAGCAAAATCAGTGGGCAGTTGGTATTGGTTATCTCTTAATTTTAGAAACAAATCATGGCTATATTCCCCAAACTCCTTTGCAGTTAATTCTAAATATGGAAAATTTTTACTGGAGTCATGTTATTCTCCTATTTTCGATGGCTGAAATGAAAATCACTCCCAAATATGTGAGATAATCTAGCACTGGTGATGGAGGCACAAAATGGATGTGAAGAGTATGAAAATGGTTTTATTATTGAGTAATTGGTCCTCAATAAGTATCTAAAAGATCTGCTACAAAACTCCGGATGTTATTGAGTTATAGTGTGTTATACAGTGTGAGCAGTTCTAGATCCCTTCCTGATGTCCAGGGTTCTCTTTTTCACACATATGTGTATGACACCTCTTGTTCTCTCCTTTCACTAACCCTTGTCCAGAGGAGGCTTCGTGGTCTGGGGTCCACAGTTGGAACCCTGGAACTTGTGTTACCTTACTGGAACTGTCTGCTCTGTCCTTAGGACTCCACAGGCTTTCTCCACAGCTGGAAGCTCAGTGACTCCCTTTTCCCTGACTTCTTATTCTCAGTTCTCCTGGGTGAAAATAGCTGCCTTCCTGCTGCTAACCCAAGTAAAGTAAGGGGTCATAGTGTTACCCGTGCTGTACCCTCTTAGGTCTTGCTATTTCACACTTCTAACCATTCCATTATCTATTTTGATTTAGCTACCTTTGCTGCTGGTGAGATTTAAATGAATCACTTAAACTGATCGTCCCCTTCAATTCCACTATATTAAATGCTTCAAAAATTGAAAACTAGTCAATTTTATTTTTTTCTGTAACACTGCCCATAACCAACCCTTATTCTATTAAACTAATTTGAATACATTCCTGAAGACTGGTAACTGTAAAGTATATTGTAAATTTCTGGGTCAGTGTGCTAGTACAAGAAGGGCATTTATCCTTTCACATGGCAAGCGACATTTCCCAGCACCACTCATGGTCCCCTGAGCCCACCAGGAGCGATGCCTAAATAGAGTCAGGAGTAAGTCCTGAATACTGCCCGGTGTGACCAAAATTCCCCTGACTATCACCACCACCACAAAATTGCAAATCCCAAATAGAACATACTAGACTTTCTCCTCTGCTTTGCTCTATATCTTATTCTCTTTATATATGCTGGTTCTTGTGACTCACTATAAAGTGTATACATATAAAGTGTATAAAGTCCTCTGCCCCTTTGATTTTTTTTTGTTTGCTTGTTTTTGGTTTTTGAGCTATGCCCAGTGGAGGTCCCATGGGTCACTCCCTGACTGCTCAATGGATAATATGTGATGACACAGGGCTCAAATCAAGGTCAACTACAGGAAGGTAAACATGTTAAACCCTCTATTATCGCTCCAAATGCATATTGGTTTCTTAAGTCTTAGGTCCTTTCAGTCCTATTCTTTTGGACATTTGTAAAAGACCAGGAACCCAAATACTCCCTTTACATAACCAGTAAATGTCTCCAAAACTAAAATCCTGAATTATTGCATGAGTTACTTTCTCAGAACTTCCCCTGTCATCCATAAATATCTATCCACAACACAACCACTTAAAGATCAACATTAAAAAAAAAGATTTTACTTTCTTGAAAAGTTCCAAAATAAGCTGCCATTTGAACTAAACTAAAGAAAAGCAAGAAAAAAAACATTTTTTATTCTCAGAAATATCCCACTATAGGCAATGGAATCAAATTCTACAGAAAGACATAACCCTTCATTTAAGGTGTGTATATTAGAGTATTACCTTCTTAGGGATATACATAGTTATAGGTATATATGTAATATAGGGCTGAAGAAATAGTATAGGGTATATCTATATATATATATTGCTTTTGGTTTGTATTTAAAACATATATTTTATATTTATAAATATATATGCATATACATATATGCATATACACGCATATGTATATGTAAATATATATTCATGTATATATGTGAATATGCACATATAATCTATAAAACACAATACTTTTCTATAGAATCTTATTTCAAAAAATCTGTCTCCTCTTTAAAATGGGAATCAGCTGCAGAGTTTTGTAAAAGATAACTGAGATAAACAAGATCACTTGATCACTTGACATCCCGTTTTCATCAATTTGCTCGAGCGGGCTCCAGTAACATCTCCATTTGACCCTATCACATGCCAGTGTAGCCCAATGGAATCTGCTTGCTTCGGACCTCATTCAGGGTCTTGATGAAGAAGTCTGACCATCTTGTAGGAGGGCTTTTGACATCCCATGGAATCCAGTCGGTAATGGCTCTAGTCCAGCGGTCATCTCCAAATTGCATTATATGTCCAGCCCATCTGATTTTCGATGCCTTGGCAAGCGAGACAGCATCCCTGACTCTGGAACAGCGGTGGAGGTTGGAACTCCAGATTCCTTCTCTCACTTGAGTGAGGCGTGATATTCCAAGCATAGCTCTTTGGATTCCTCTTTTGGAGACCCAAATAGTGTTCTCATTATGCTTTCATAGGGCCCAGGTCTCTGAGGCGTATGTTAATGCAGAGAATGGTGGAGTCAAAGAGATGTGCCTGGAGCCGGAATTCTTTGTCTTTTTTTGCTATTTCTTCAATTTTTTTGAAAGCATACCATGCCGCTCTCTTCCTCCTGTGCAGCTCAGGTTTTAGGTCGTTCATCATGTTGACTTCTTTACCTAGGTACACATAACTGCTGCACTCAGAGTTGTTTGTTCCATTGAGAGTGAATGGGGCCTCTGGAACTAGTTTATTTTTTCATGAACATAGTTTTGTTGAGATTCAGCTGTAGACCTATCTTTCCACATTCTCGGTCAAAGTCAGTCAGCAATTTGTATTGCTTGGCTAATGTTTGGTGTTATTAGAACGATGTCATCAGCGAAGCAGAGGTGGTGTAGTTGTCGACCATCTATCTTCACTCCCCATTTCTTCCCATTCTAATTGTTGCATGATGTTCTCGAGGGTGGCGCTGAAGAGTTTTGGTGAAGTGGTATCACCCTGTTGAACCCCTCTTTTGACATCAATGATCATTTTTTGTAGAATGGTGAGATCCTTGTGGTGTAGTCACTGACTGTCTATCTTCTCTCCCATTCCTTCCCATTCTAATTGTTGCATGATGTTCTTGAAGGGTGGCGCTGAAGAGTTTCGGTGAAATGGTATCACCTTGCCGAATCCCGCTTTTTTAACCCAGTGATCACTTCCTTGTAGAATGGTGAGATCCTGGTGGTGAATCCATAATACAGCTCATGAAGGATCTTGATGTATTGGGTTCGAACACCCTGTTTGGCTAGGGCTTCAATGACTGCTTCAGTCTCCACAAAATCAAAGGCTTTCTTTTAAATCAATGAACATGAGACAGAGCAGCATCTTGTAGTTCCTACACACTTCAATGAGCTTGGTTACTGTGTGGATATGGTCGATTGTACTGAATCCTTTTCAGAAGCCAACTTGCTAGCATGGCATGAAGAATGCTAGCATAGAAGAACAAATTCATGAATGTTAGCTACAATTTTTACTACTAGATGTTTATGTCTAATTCCTAAGTGGGTATTTTTCAGGATCAGTAATCTGTGGCAGTAGCAAGATGTAATAGCTCCTCTTTTTTCTAGGAATCAGCTCAGTTTGTGTAGGGTATTATCAGTATGAGAATGCAGGATAAGGATTTTCAAACATTGAGGAGGATAAATAAAATAGAGGTCACCAAACAAGAGCTGGAGAAACTAACATAATTTTAGGGGTAAGATAAAAGGGTTTTAACCCAAGATTTTAGAGTGAAAGCAACCAGAATTATGTAAGAAACTAAATTGTTTAAAAAAAACACTTTATTCTGGGTCCAGAGAGACAGTCCAGCAGGTAGGGTGCTTGACTTATACCGGTCAACCCTGGTTCAATTCTCGGCATGCCCTGTGGTCCTCTGCCCATCACCAGGAGCGATATCTGAGGACAGAGCCAGAAATAACCACGGAGAACAGAGAACTGTGAGGGATTCCACCAGCAAATTTCAAAAACCTTCATTATGTAGTTTTGGGGATTTGGGGGTGGAGAGCGGGAAATCACACCTGGTGGTATTCAGAGAATATTCTAGGCTTTACTGCTGTTGGTAGATTGAACTGGCTCCACCACCTGCAGGGCAAGCACACTAACCCTTTGCTATCTCTCCCACCCATCAGTTTTTCCAATAGGCTTAACAAGAGATGTTTTGCGTTGATATGGTAAGATAATAGAGTATAAGGATGAGTAACTCAAAGAGACTCGAGACTCCAAAAAGGAAAAGTAAACTGCTAGGTAAGAAGGAGACAAAATTTGTGCTGATGGCTTCTGCTGAATCTGAAGAGGTTCATTTGTACATGCCAGGCAAAGTTCTGTAAAGGTAAAATCCCTGGACGTATTACTCACCTAAAACCAAATTTTTGTGAGTATTCATATGTGATAATATTTAAAAAAGAAGTGCTTTTATACTTTTCATAACACTTTAAAAAGCATACCAGTATGCTAAAATAGCATAAAAAATCTTCAGTAAATTTGATATTTCTTTCATTTACCCACCCCATTCAAGATTTCCTTTGACATACTATGGGAACGTTTCTATTTTTACCCAAAGCAGGAGTTGCAAGTCAAAAAAGAAATGCATTTCATTTCTGAAATTCTATGTGACACACCAGCAATGAGAACTTGGATCTTTATAAACCCAAATTACTTAGAAAAAGGAAGCATGATGCTTCATTTAGTATTTCTTTGTCTTGCTTAGAGATCCAAAATATTTCAACTTCAAAGAATCTCTAAGTGTATATAGATCTTTTATAAACTAAATTATACAAGTAGGTATTAATTAAACTCACCATAAAATATTCACATGGACAAGAAGTGCAATAGTATTTTTAAAAATCGTATTTTATATTCTTAATACAAAACATTTGAAAAATGATTCAATGCCATAATTCAAAAAATATTTCCTCTCTGTTATATGCTAGAGTTCATTGACCCCTTATGTGTGTGCACAGGCATGCAAGAGAAACACCTGGGTCATGCCAGAATAGAAATAAAACTGTACCACCTGGGGGGGGGAATGCACGTATCTCTAATACCCCAGCGTACCAGAAAGCCTAAGAGAATTCATATGTGTAACAAAAGGATACCCTTGGAACTAACATTAGATTTTTCCTCCTTGAAAGTGCTGGAAAATAGAAAACATTTTCTGGAAGTCACTTGACAAGAGCAAGTTGTTCTTTTTTCATGCCTCACACACAGACAGAAATGCAAAGCTACCTCCTTGTCACAGACCAGTGTGAATGCTGTCATCAGCTTGGCTCATTCTAATTCAGAAATAATTATTTCCTTATTAAGTCCTCCTGAATATATAGCTAGAAATATTTTTCTACCATAAAGGGAACTAGATTTATCTGCAATGTACACAGATTAAAACCAGGACCCATTTTTATGAAAAAGAGAAATACGTTTAAAGGCAACACTGATAATCAATATTATTCATTATGTATGCTCAGACTCAAAATAATCACTTAATTATGAAGTTACTTACATTCTTTCATCCTAAGACATTTCCAAAAATTATTTTATTTTCAGGGTCAGAGAGACAGTACAGTGAGTAGGATGTCTGCATTGCACCAACATTTGATCCCCAGAATTCCATACGGTCCCCCAAGCACTGCTGGGAATAATTCCAGAGTGCAGTCAGGAGTAACACCTGAACTTTTTTGGGTATGACCCTAGAAACAAAAAGTAAAAATATTTTAAAAAATTTGCTGTATCACTGTATCACTGTCTTCCGTTCATCATCGATTTTCTCTAGCGGGCACCAGTAACATCTCCATATGACCTGTCTCATGCAAGTAGATCCCAAGGGCACCTGCTTGCTCCAGGAACATAAAGAGCCTCAAACCATTCCATCAGGTCATGGGAATGAGGTCTAAAAAATTTGCTTAAAACTAATAATTTCATATTCAAAAATCAGAAAATCATGACATTTGACCGAAGCTTGCAGACTTTCAATATCTTGGTTGTTTTGTAGTTTTTGTTTTGTGCTTGTCTTTTTGGACCACACCCATCTGTGCCTACGATCACTCCTGCAACAGTATGTGGTGTTGGAGATTGAGACTGGATCGGCAGTGTACAAGGCAAGTGCCTTACCAGATGTATTAACTTTCTGGCTCCAGAACATTTAAATGTTATAAAACTTTATTTCTTTTGGTTTCTGTATTCACTCCAGTCTGTTTACTTACCTCTGACTTCCTTAAAGGTATGTGAGGCTTGGCTCCACACTGACTTTTTTCTGCTGCTTCTCAAGATCTCCTCCCAGAGAACTGTCCAGTCCTTCTCAGTGCATCACATTAATGGGATTTTTAATCTGCATTTACTTGTAAAACGGACTTAAATAGTTAACAGACTCTCACTAAACAGCTTTTAATCTCTCTCCAATCTCCTCTCTAGTTCTGCTCTTATATTTATTCATGGGATGTTGCAGCCTCCTCCTGAGCCCATTCAACAATTCATAGCTCTGTTCCTCTGAAGCCTCAAGTGTTCCTTAGTGGAAGCTTGCACATCCCTGATAGCACTTATTTTAAGGAAACTTTGACAATGACATCCTCTCCATATTCTCAGTTTGAAGGAAGAAGGAGGAAGACCGGAGAAGGAGGAGGAGGAGGAGGAGAAAAAAAGGAATAGAAAGGGGAGAGGAGGAGGGGTGAAGAGAAGAGGGGGAGAACAAGGAGTAGGATGGTAAAATTTGTAGAAATAAAAGACCAATAATTGGGGCTCAAATAACAGTATAGCTGATAGAACACTTGTCTTGCAAGGAGTCCATCTTGATTCAACACATCGCAATCCCATACATTCCCTTGAGATCTATCAGGAGTGATTCCTCAGCACAAAAAAGCAGTACATCTTAAACCCTGCTGAATGTGGCCCAAGAACCAAAAAAAATTTTTTTTGTGTGTAAAATTTAATTTATACAGTTCCTTAATATTGATAGCTCTCCATGAGTCATGGCCTAGATTTTTATACAACATCAATAACTTGGAGTTGTATTGGTAAATATTAGATTTGTTTTTAGTGGTAGAAACCCCAAAATAATAGCAAATTACACTAGAAAGAAGTTAGTACTTCTCTGATCATTCCAACCAGTTGGTTCCATATAATTAGAGCGAGAGACAGACATGGGGCAGAGCTGCTACTGGCTCTCACTGTGCCCAGCCGCTCATGAGGTGCCCAGGAGGGGATGGCAGGTTCTAGCCCTGGCCTGCCACCCCAGCAGAGCCTCACAACAAGCCAGACGACCCCCCCCACTCCATAATGACCTCCATTTTCCCACATCCAGACTTCCTCCTCGTCAGAACTCCACCCAGCAGACCAGCCTATCACAGCCCAGCTCCATAGAAATCCACCCCTGCTGCAGTCTTTTTTTTAATCCGGCCCAGGTATGCTGCTCCAGAGACAGACATGGGGCAGAGCTGCTACTGGCTCTCACTGTGCCCAGCCGCTCATGAGGTGCCCGGGAGGAATGGCAGGTTCTAGCCCTGGCCTGCCACCCCAGCAGAGCCTCACAACAAGCCAGATGACCCCCCCAATCCACGAGGACCTCCATTTTCCACATCCGGACTTCCTCCTCGTCAGAACTCCACCCAGCAGACCAGCCTATCACAGCCTGGCTCATGCTGGCGCAAAGCAGCCACGCGGCTCATCAATAAATGCTGGATTTTGAGATGACTACAAGAGTATACTACCCCCACGGCAGAGCCTGACAAGCTACCCGTGTCATATTCGATATGCCAGATACCAGTAACAGTTATCAACCTCATTCCCATGACCTGATGGAATGGTTTGAGGCTATTTATATTCCTGGAGCAAGCAGGTTCCCTTGGGCTCTACTTGCATGAGACAGGTCATATGGAGATGTTACTGGTGCCCACTCAAGCAAATCGAAGATGAATGGGAAGACAGTGATACAGTGATAATTAGAGTCGGGCAATAGTACAATGGGTAAGGCATTTGCCTTGCACGTGGCCTACCCAGGTTGGATCCCCAGCATCCCATATGGTCCTCCAAACACTGCTAGGATTAATTCCTAGATGCAGAACCTGGAATAACACTGAGCATCACCAGGTGTTATCCCCCAATTTTCTTTGATTTCTAATTATCAATTTTTCAGATTCCTTTAATAACGCTATGTTGTGACTACCTCAATACATTCTCTAACTTCATGGTCAAAGGGACTGCAACCATTCAATCATCGCATATGCATTTCAGTTTATATCACTTCTATCACTTGTCTTCCTGTTGATCATAGATTTGCTCGAGTGGGCACCAGTAACATCTCCATATGTCCTGTCACATCTAGTGTAGCCCAAGGGCATCTGCTAGCTCCAGGAACATAGAGATCCTCAAACCATTCCTTCAGGTCATGGGAATGTGGTCTATAACTGTTACTGGTATTTGGCATATCAGATCACGAAATGGGTTGCTTGCCAGGCTTTGCCGCGGGTGGAATACTATTGTAGTCACCTCTAAACTGGAGCATTTATTGATGAACCATGTGAGCCAGGCTTGTGATCAGCTCTTCTGCTGGGTGGAGCTCTGAATAGTGGGGAGTCAGGATGTGGAAAATGGTGACCTTCATGGTGTGGAGGTTCCTTTGGCTTCTTGCGACACTCTTTTTTGGGGTGGTGGGCCAGGGTTAAAACTTGCCTTCCCTCCCAGGCACCCGATATCAGCTGGGAAACCAGCTGATCAAATTTATATTGAAATATGAATTTCAGTTTATATAGATCAGCTAATATAAACAAATAAGGATTCACACTTATTTTAAGGATATTGGAGCCAGAAAGACAGTACAAAGGGCAAAATGCTTGCCTTGCATGCACCTGATCCTTGGTACCACTCATGGTCCCCTGCGTCCCATAGGAATGATCCCTGAGTGAAGAGCCAGGAGCACCATCAGTGTGGCACAAAAACAAACAAAATGCAAGATAAGTCCATTAAATATTGGTAGACATACCCAACATCTTCTGGCATAAAAGTGACCAAGTTCTACTGCCCATCTTAGAGAAATTCTATAGTCAAACTGACCCAGTTTAGCTCAGTCTATGCACCCAGATCTCTGGATCCTTCTCAGGATGGGAGTGTCGACCCCCATTAGAAGGTCCAGTGCTCCACCTACACCTGACTTCACCTAAATATGAATGGCCCAGTTGAGACTCCTTGCTGTTGAATCATCCCAGTTCCACAGATCTTGGAACATACAGCTGCATACATGGCTGTGCAATATCTCCAAATTTCACAATATTGACAGTCAAGTAGGAACAGAGCAAATTAGATGGCAAAGTTGTACAGAAACCTGCTAAGCTCAATGAGTCAAAACAGTAATGCATAAGACTCAGCTAGCATCTAGTAGCTCAGTAAATACTCGCAATTACTTAAATTACACCATCATGAATTGTGTGTGCAACAGTCAATAAAAAGTAAAATGTTTATCCCTGCTAAGGGGGCAGGCTGGGGAAATAGATGGATAACTTTCAACATTGGTAGAGTGAAGGTCACATTGATTATGGGATTAGTGTTGGAACACTGAATGCCTAAACCTACTGTACTAATAACAACATTGTAAATAACTGTGTTAAAAGTTTCATATATTTTTTAAAAGTAGGTAGAAGAGATGAATAATTTCTCAACGAAGACATACAAGTGACCAAGAAGTACATAAAAATATATTTCCTCACTTATAAATATGGAAATGTAAATTAAAACAATGAGATGTAACCTCAAACCAGTGAGACTGGAACACATAAAAATTTTTAATCAGTGTTACCATAAATAAAGAGAAAACAGAACCTTCATCCACTCTTTGTGGGAATATCCTTTGGTTCAGACTCTTTGGAAAACAATGTGGACACTTCCCAAAAAAACTAAGAATTAAGCTTTAATACACTCCACCAACTCAACCTCTCATCAACCACAAGGTCCCCAACACAATATTACAAAAAGATTTGTACTCATAGGTTCATTTCAGTACTATTCACAACAGCCAAAATCTATAAATGACCTGAGTATCTAAGTAAGAAAACTTGACTGGATAAAGAAACTGGAATATATAAACAATGTAGTATGTAACTACTTGGCTAAAAGAAAAGGATAAAAATGTTTAAAAGATAAAAAGAAAAGATAAAATCATGCAATTTGGCATTACATGAATGGAACTAAAAGGTATCATGCTGAGTGAAGTCAGTCAGGAGAAGGACAGACACAAATGATCTCTTTCATATGTGGCATATAAGCAAATGTTACAAGGGAACAACAAACAGCTGAGGAGAATCTGAGAACTGGTATATAGAGCTAAGCTGTCCAAGGAGGGAGAAGGGACAGATGGAACACTCTGCTAGAGGAAGTGGTGCTGAAACATTGGATTTATGAAAACTTATCATGAACAGTATTATAAACCATGGTGCCTTGAATTTAAAAAAATTAAAAATGGTATATCTTCATATATGAATCACAGGATCAATAAAACATATAGCATGAGATCCAAACTGAAATAACAAAACTTATGCCCAAGAAGGAGGAATTCTGGGCAGTTGGAGGCCATGGGGCCATTTGTAGAGGAAAGTTGATGGTGGTTAACAGGAACATTGCATGCCTGAAAGTCAGCTATTTGCAATAACTTTGCAAATCACGGTGACTTTCTTTACAAATAATAATAAAGAATATTCATCAGAAACCACAACTTAAAAGGTAGCTGGCAGGACCTACTAGGCAATGAATTTCATAAAGTCAGAACAAACTCCAATCCATCAAGACCCATCGGGAAGCATTCCAGTGGTCCTTCCTTGACAATGCCATAGCAGTGGATCCCAACTGAGGCACAAGAGCTTAAAAAATATCTTTCAGACCAGCTTGAGGAAGATGGAGAGGGAAGTATTGACTTCACTCTTCCTCTTGCCTGGTTGTTGTCCATACTTATCTGCTCTGGGTATGCAACCGTTTCATTTTTATTTCACATTAAGGAGGCCACCCACAACCAACTACTCTGGGTGTGGTCCTCTTTTTCCTTTAACTTTATGAACTGTACTACATTTCTCAATGGGCCACATATCTTTTGCCAGCCTTGTGGTAATTTTCTCTGCATATTTAACAAAATGTTTTGCTGTCGGAACCTCCAAAAAAGCCCAGTATGTAGAGGTGGGAGTGATAGTACAGCAGGTAGGGCATTTGCCTTTCATGCAGATGACTTGGGTTCTATCCCCAGCATCTGAGGAGTAATTCCTGAGCACAGAGCCAGGAGTAACCCTTGAGCATTGCAGGGCGTGACTCAAAAAAGAAAAAAAAAGAATCCCAACATACTCTGGCTAGAAACTGAGTCAGGTTGTCCATGGATTTTTACATGGTGTCAAGCCCTGCCTACTACAATTAAACAGTGGATTAAACACTCCCCCTTAGGAAGACTTTTTCAGTATTACCTGGAATCCCTCTCCAAGACCTTGCAGGCAATGTAGAGGGCATCAACAATGCACTTACGTCTGCATTATCTGACCCTGCCTGTCTTTGTAAGACACCTACAAAGTTCCTCAGGACTTTGCAGGGCTCAGAGTCTATATCCTATACATACCTTAATCATTCATTCGAAAAGGAGATTGAAACTTGGGTGTCATAACCCAGGGGACATCAAGGTTTATATTATCTCCCATGAATCCCACCATACATGAGAGCCTTGGACTAGTACTGTCACAGACAACAGCAGCCATTACCACACTTACCCCCTGGAGCACAGTTGTTAACCATGAGGCCACCCTGCACACTTTCGCTGACTCTCAAGACAACCCTGCCTAGAAAATGGTCAGTGCCTTCAGAGGACTTTCAGCAGTCACACAGTCGCCCGGCTAATTGTAGGTATGACTAACCAACAGACTTGTGCTTATTTTTAAGCCTTAGAAGAAAGGGATGTCCCCACCAGGTGCGTTCCTGCGGTGGGCAACCCGAGCCACTCCTCTCCAGGATAAAGGGCTGGCACTTTGAGAAGGGGACCAAGCCCCACCCAGCTTCATTGGACCTCCCACCTGACCACCTGATTCCATCCACCCCGACCAGATCCCTGCTCTCCCCACCAGGTACGTTCCCGGCAGGCAGCCCCCGAGCCACTCCTCTCCAGGATAAAGGGCTGGCATTTTGAGAAGGGGACCAAGCCCCACCCAGCTTCATAGGACCTCCCACCTGAATCCATCCACCCCCGACACCCAGCAGATCCCCCTCTCTCCCCACCAGGAGCATTCCCATGGCAGGCAGCCCCGAGCCCACTCCTCTCCAAGATAAAGGGTTGGCACTTTGAGAAGGGGACCAAGCTCCACCCAGCTTCATCGGACCTCCCACCTGATGCCATCCACCCCGATGCCCAGCAGATCCTCGCTCTCCCCAATCAACATAATACATCATATCAATAAGAGAAAAAAATAAAAACCATATGGTCCGCTCGATAGATGCAGAAAAAGCACTTGACAAGATCCAGCACCCATTCATGATTAAAACCCTCCAGAAAATGGGAATTGAAGGAAGCTTCCTCAAGATAGTCAAAGCCATCTACCAAAAGCCCACAGAGAGTATCATTCTCAATGGGGAAAAATTGAAAGCCATCCCCCTTAAGATCAGGAACACGCCAAGGTTGCCCTCTCTCACCTCTTTTATTCAATATAGTACTGGAAGTACTTGCCATAGCAATCAGAGAAGAAAAGGACATTAAAGGCATCCAGATAAGCAAGGAAGAAATCAAGCTATCATTATTTGCAGATGACATGATATTATACTTAGAGAACCCTAAACTCTCGAACCAAAAACTCTTAGAAACAATAGATATCTATAGTAGAGTGGCAGGGTACAAAATCAATAACCAAAAAGTCGGTGGCTTTCCTATACACAAATAACGAAAGAGAAGAAAGGGATATTAAGAAATCGATTCCATTCACAATTGTGCCACAGAAAATCAAATACCTAGGAATCAGCTTTACCAAGTGTGTAAAGAACCTATACAAAGAGAACTACAAGACACTGCTTCAAGAAATAAAAGAGGACACGAGGAAATGGAAACACATTCCCTGCTCATGGATGGGGAGAATTAACATTGTCAAGATGGTAATACTCCCTAGAGCTTAGCTTTGTACAGATTCAATGTGGTGCCTATAAGGATACCCATGACATTCTTTAAAGAAATTGACCAAACACTCCTGAAATTCGGTATAGAATAATAAACCCCCACGGATAGCTAAACCAATCCTTGGGAAGAATAAGATGGGAGGCATCACCTTTCCCAACCTCAAACTGTACTACAAAGCAGCAGTAATTAAAACAGGATGGTAATGGGATAAAAACAGACCTGTGGACCTATGGAATAGAGTTGAGTATCCTGACACCCACCCTCAAAGACATGATCAGTTAATCTTTGATAACGGTGCAAAGAGTCCAAACTGGAGTAAGGGAAAGCCTTTTCAACAAGTGGTGCTGGGAAAACTGGACAGCTACATGTAAAAAATGAATTTGGACCTGTGTCTAACACCATGCACAAAAATCAGATCAAAATGGATTAAAGATCTCAATATCATACCTGAATCCATAAAGTATGTTGAAGAAAATATAGGAAAAACCATCTATGACATTGAAGCTAAAGACATCTTCAAAGGTGAAACACCATTAACAAAGTAACTAGAAGAAAAGATAAACATATGGGACTACATGAAACTAAAGAGCTTCTGCACCTCAAAAGAAACAATGACCAAGATAGACAGTTCACAGAATGGGAAAGAATATTCACCCAATAACCATCTGATAAGGGGTTAATATCCAGGATATATCAGGCACTGGTACAGCTATATAAGAAGAAAACAGCCAACCCCATTAAAAAATGGGGAGAAGAGATGAATAGAAACTTTGACAAGGAAGAAATTCTAATGGCCAAAAGGCATATGAAAAAATGCTCATCATCACTAATCATCAGAGAGATGCAAATCAAAAGAACAATGGGATATCTCCTCACACCACAGAGACCGGCCCATATCCAAAAGGGTAAAAGCAACAAGTGCTGGCGTGGATGCGGGGAAAAGGAGACTCTCATACATTGTTGGTGGGAATGTTGACTTGTACAACCTTTCTGGAAAACAATATGGACATTCCTCCAAAGATTAGAAATTGAGCACCCTTTTAACCCAGCCATACCACTCTTGGGACTATACCCTGGGAAGCCAAAAACACACAGCGGAAACACAATCCGCACTTTTATTTTCATAGCAGCACTATTCACAATAGCCAGAACCTGGAAACAACCAGTATGCCCGAGAACTGATGACTGGATAAAGAAACTGTGGTACATCTACACTATGGAATACTATGCAGCTGTTAGGAAAGATGAAGTTATAAAATTTGCCTATAAATGGATGGACATGGAAAGGATCATGTTGAGTGAAATTAGTCAGAAGGAAAGAGAGAGACACAGAATGACTGCATTTATTTGCATGACATAAATATATCAGGTGATCTTACCAAAAGTGTAAATTACCACAAATGTGTGGGAGTCAGAGGTTAGGTAAGATAGAGAAGGGGACATGTGTGAATAAATGTCAAAAGGGCTGATACCAACATAGAACTGAGCATTAAATACAGGCAAAAAATTCACATGATGGCTTCTAAGTGTATGTAGTGCAACCTACAATGTGTAGGCGAAGGAAGGGAGAGAGAGGGAGAGAGAAAAGAGATAAAGAACCTGCCATTTAGGTAGGCTATGGGAGGGGGAGGGAATTGGGGACATTGGTGGTGGGAAATGGGCACTGGTGGAGGTCGGTGTGCTGGAACACTATGTGACCAAAACCTCCAAACATGAACAACCTTGTAATTGTATATCTCATGGTGGTATAATAAAATGTTTAAAAAAAAAGAAGAAAGGGATGGTCACACAATGAAACTTACTTAATGCATATACATTAATAACTCTTATCATAAATGGAGAAGTAATACAGTGGGTAGAGCACTTGTCTTTGGATCAGCTGATCCAATTTCAGCCTCCAGCATTCCAAATGGTCCCCTGAATCAGTGAGGAGTGATTCCTAAGTATAAAGCCAGTAGCAATCCCTGAATACCACTGGGTGTGACTCAAAAAGCAATAAAAGATAGACAGACAGACAGACAGGCAGGCAGACAGGCAGGCAGGCAGACAGGCAAGCAGACAGACAGGCAGACAGGCAGGCAGGCAGGCAGGCAGGTAGGCAGGTAGGTAGGTAGGTAGGGAGGGAGGGAGGGAGGGAGGGAGAGAGGGAGTTAGGTAGGGAGTTAGGTAGGGAGAGAGGTAGGTAGGGAGGTAGGGAGGGAGGGAGGGAGGGAGGGAGGGGTGGTAGGGGGGAGGGAGGGAGAGAGGGAGGGATGGAAATAGATAACTTGGGCCAGGTCAAACTAATCTCAAAGTCATTTATGAACAAGCCAAGGGGCTGAATAAGTTCTAGTAGTAAGACAAGGCCCCTGGGACAACACCACTTTATGGTTCCCAGGAAAACTCAGTCCTTGCCTTTCCTTGGACCACACACAGCCTAGTTCTTATTGCTCCCTGATTCCTCCAGGCTTATAATTAACTCTTTTGAAACTATGACTTCTCTAAGAATTCAGTCTACATTGTTTCTTGGCCTTTTGACTAAGATCAAGTGAAGAATTCCATCACAAATATTAATGTGCAGTAAAAATTGAAAAATTGATTTTCTCTCCTCTCCTGCTTACTATGGGCTAGCCTTTCCCTGGTGGTCTAGTGGTTAGGATTCGGCGCTCTCCTGTTTACTATGGGCTTGAGAAGAAACTTTTCTAAAGACTTTGCTTTTAAATCTTTCTGCATTGTTATGTCTAAAGTTAAGAAGAAATGGATTCAATAACTTTTGGGCCCAGTTGGCTTTTAATTTTTTTTAATTCTTACACTTCCTTATATTTACCTATATTTTTTTTTCATTTTTGTTTGTTTTGCTATTTTATGGAGGGAAAATCCCTAATTCTGCTAACTTTAATTCTTTAATATCCTTTAGTAAGCCAAATTGTCCATTTCTCTACTGGCCTCTTATTCTAATGCCTTTTAGCTGGAAGAAAAATAACCATGGACTCCATCACTTAATATTTGTTAAAATAATTTTGACTTATATATGCAGAGCATTTTATGGATTTCCTTTATGCTACTTGCTTCCCCTATTTATATCTCTAATTTGAATAGCTTCCCTCGACCCATTTTTCAAGAAGCTCTTCAAGCTATATCTTAAACTTAAATTATAATTTTTCTTCTATTGATAATCAGATGTAGTACATAACTCTTTATGTGTGAAGTGATATTTAGTCCATTCACCTTATGGATAAACCACAATTTCTATATAGTTAGAAAAAATTAAAGCCTTGGTGTTAAGTCTATGCTCACATATATTCATTTAATTGCATAATAGGTGGGCATGCCTTTCTGTCACAAAAAGAGTAATTCAGGCTATTCAGTGAGAAAGGTGAATCTGCTGCTTTTATTGTTCTCAAATAGAGAGTTAAATATATTTGAGAGGGGATGCAGATTATTCCACAGAGAATTTTTAATATTATAATCTTTTGTTAATAAGGATGAGCATATTAACAAAACATTACAATTATTCTAGTTTATTTCATACTGGTGAATTTTTAAATTACACATTTAAAGGCACTCAGCATTTTTAATGCTAGCTGAATCAATCAGTCATCAAAAGCACCTGCTCTATGCCAGGTGCTCTCATAAGTCTAGAAAATTTGCAGGGGGTGGGGAGAATACAAAACTATGTCTCCTGCCCTTGTTGGAGGTTAGAGAACAAAAAAGAGGAATTTTAAATAATGCTTTGATCAGTTTTTCTCTTAAAATAGAGCATGGTACTGGGAGAAAAAGCAATTGAAGGCTCTTAAAAAGTCATATTTTAGCAGCCATAATGACTAGGAGTTGTCTAAGAAAATGAGAAACAAGAGTGTTTCTGCCAAAAAATAATGACATGTGCAGAGTTTTGGAAATGAAAAAAAGTGGCTAAGCTGAGAAATTGGCTTAAAGGCCATCTTATTGAAATATACAGTCGAAGCATTATAAACTAGAAATCATACTTTCTGTTGCTCAAAATCTTGCTCTGAAGATCATATTGCTTCATGTTTAGTGCAAACTGATATTTCAACAGCTAAGAAAATACTAAGTATACATATGCTCATGTGTGTGCTCATCACACACACACACACACACACAGTATAAGCTCATCGTCAAGAACACCTACTCTCATTTACCTATTCTCAGCTGGTCCCTCTACCTTCCCTTTGTCCAAGAAAGCTGTCCAGTTTCCACAGACTACAGCTCAGAACCAGAATGAAGACAGAAGAGATATTCTAGTGCCATCTTTAACTCCCTAGTTTGATATTCTATTCATTCCCTCAACCATTAATCCAACATTCATTCTTTCCCCACGTCCCCACTTTATTTAAACATCATAGTTTACAAAGTTGTTCTTGTTGATTTGTGGGGGGCATTCAGGGCTCCAACACCATTCCCACTGCCTCTGTCACCTTCCCTCCACCACTGACTCCAGTTTTCCACGCACCTCTCAAGCCTTGCCCTGTGGGGACTAGAGTGACAGCACAGCAGATAGGGCATTTGCCTTGCATGCGGCCGAACCGGATTCAATCTCTGGCTTCCCATATGGTCCCCTGAGGCACCACTAGGAATAATTCAGAGCAAAGAGCAAGGAGTAACCCCTGAGCCGGGTTACAAAGAGCCGGGTGTGACCCCTCCAAAAAAAAAGAAGCCTTCCATGAAACAGGCCCACAATAATTTATTTTATGCTGCTTGTTATCATATGCCTATGGGTTGACAAAAAATATTTCAGTAAAAGAAAATATGTGAAAATTGCTGATTCTCATCATGGGGACATTAAGTCCTTATCTGAGGGTTTACTAAGGTATTGTTGTAAGCTAATCCTTCTATGTTAGAATTTTTGCTAGTCAATATTAGTTGGCTTTAAAAACACACAGCAGAAACTCCATCTGCACTTTTATGTTCATAGCAGCACTATTCATAATAGCCAGAATCTGGAAACAACCAGAGTGCCAGAGAACTGATGACTGGATAAAGAAACTGTGGTACATCTACACTATGGAATACTATGCAGCTCTTAAAAAAAACGAAGTTATGAAATTTGCCTATAAATGGATGGACATGGAGAGGATCATGCTGAGTGAAATTAGTCAGAGGGAAAAGGACGGATATAGAATGACTGCATTTATTTGCAGGATATAAAAAGATAGCATGATACCAATATCCAAGGCCAGACAAAACATGGATCAGGAGGTCTTGACAGCAGGTAGAACCTACTGCAAATGTGTGTGAGTCAGAGGTTAGGAAATACTGAGAAAGGGACAGTGTACAAATAATTATTGTAAATGATAATACCAGTGTAGAACTGAGCATTGAATGTAGGCAAAAGGATATACATGAAACCTTAAGTGTATGTATTGCAAGCCACAGTATGAAAAAGAAGGGAAAGAGAGAGAGAAAGAGAGAGAGAAGTGAAAATTACCTTCCATAGATGCAGACTGGGGAGGGGGTAATCATGGGACATTGGTGGATGGAAATGGGCACTGGTAGAGGGATGAGAGCTGGGACACTGTATTACTGAAACCCATTTTGTAACTGTATATCTCACGGTGATACTAATTTTTTAATAATCATGTGCTAGCAGGATAGTAATAAATTATTACTCATAAAAAGTAGAATCTTACTGGTGAAGGGAATATTATCTTTTAATCTTTTTTTCTTGACATAGTATAGATGGTTGACTCACTATTAATAAATGAAAACCACTACAGATAAAATTTTCCATGGAATATTAAGTCACTAAATTGTTTTTTTAAATTTTGTGAGTACACTTGAAAATTTATGTAGCTGAATAAAGGACTATTTCAATTTAAAAATATATATTAGTTGACTTTTATGTTACAATCCCATTCAATCTGTAGTGCTCCTACTAGGATGTTAGTATTCTAGAGTTTGGAACTGTCACTCCAGAAAATCCAGAATATGTAACTGGGCAGCCTTGTCAAAGGCAAACAGTTTCTGTTGGGGTATTAGTGCACCTCCTGGGGTTTTGGTAGAGTGATAACTCGGCTTGCCTCCCTCTCTCAGGATCACCTTGGAGGTTTCAACTGGGGCCAAGTATAAGAAAATTTTTTGCATCAGTTTATCTCTTACAATATATATTCATGAGTCTGTGGAACAGGGTCAGTATAATGAGCTTACATGATGACATCTGTGGGGCGTGGGTTTGATTGCTGGGGCTTCTGGAAATATGGAGAGGTGGGGAAAGGTTGCCCATTCTGACTCAAAGAAAACCTGGAATTTTCAGCCTAAAGAATCCCATTGTTCCTGAAAACTTTGGCTGGTTAGCATCTCTGTGGAGCTCAATAACATCCATTGTTAGTTGCTCATCTCTCATTCCTTATCTGAAAAATATAATGTAGTTCATATAAGGAAAGATCATTAACTCATTTATCAAAAATAATTGATTCCAGGAGGTCAGGAAATAATAAGGAAATTCTCCATATCCAGAGAGTACAGGCTGTCACTGGGAAACCCAAATAACTATGCGATGCAGTTTATGACTCAAAATTCTCCACTCATGAGCATCCCTATTCCCCAGGACTAGTTTTTTGGGGAATAGGATGCTATGTGAATTTCTTTTTTTTAATTTTTTATTATACCACCGTGAGACATACAATTACAAAGGTGTTCACAATTGGTTCTTGGTAATACAGTATTCCAGCACCCATCCCTCCACCAGTGCCCCATTTCCACCACCAATGTACCCCACCCCCCTTCCACCCATCCCCAGGCTGCCTCAACAGCAGGTACCCCAGTTTCCTCTCTCTCTCTCTCTCTCTCTCTCTCTCTCTCTGTCTCTCTCTGTCTCTGCATTTCTCTGCCTCTTGTTTAACACACTGTGGCTAGCCCTGCAGATATTTGGAGTTTATCACTTAAGTCTCTTTGTGTATATTAAATGGTGAAATTTAATCTGCCATTACCAATTCACACATTTAGTAAAACACTGGTATCTATTTATATCCTATTAATGAATGCAGTCATTCTATATCTGTCCTTTTCCTTCTGACTAATTTCACTCAGCATGATAGTCTCTATGTCCATCCATTTGCATGTAAATTTCATAATTTCATCTTTTCTGACAGCTGCATAGTATTCCATAGTGTAGATGAACTACAGTTTCTTTAGCCAGTGCCTCAGCAAGAATTCTTTATCCAGCTAAACTCTCACTCAGATTTGAAGGACAGATATACAACTTCTTGGATATACAACAGCTTAGGAACTTTGTAAAATCAAAACCAACCTTAAAAGATGGACTGAAGTATCTACTATAAGACTAGACATAACCCAAAAGAACAACCAATCTAAACAGAAAGATGGCACAAAAATCCCATGACAATAATCTATCTCAATGTCAATGGTCAAAATGCACCAGTTAAGAGAGACAGAGTGGCAAAATGGATCAAAAAATTGAATCCGACATTCTGCTGCCTTCAAGAAACCGACCTGAACAATTGGAGCAAAGACAGGCTCAAAATAAAAGGCTGGAAAACAATCCTTCACTCAAACAACCCACCCAAAAAGGCTGGGGTAGCCATAGTGGTATCTGACAACATAGACTTCAGGTTAAAGAAGGCCAGAAGGGACAATGAAGGTAACTTCTTAATAGTAAAGGGATGCATATATCAGGAAGAAATCACTCAATTAACCATATATGCACCCAACGAGGGGCCAGCAAAATACCTAAAACAACTACTAATAGACTTCAAAGAAGACATTGACAGCAACACAATTGTAGTTGGAGACTTCAACACTGCTCTATCAACCCTGGATAGATCAACAAGATTGAAACTTACCAAGGAAATACTGGCCCTAAAAGAAGAGATGGAAGAAAGAGGGCTGGTAGACATATACAGGGCATTTCATCCCCAAAAAAGCTAAATACACTTTCTTCTCCAGTGCACATGGAACATACTCCAAAATAGATCACATGAAGAGCCATAAATCATACCTCCATAAAATCAAGAAGATAGAAATTGTTCCAACTATTTTTTTCAGACCATAATGCACTGAAAATATAAATTAATTGTACACAAATATGGAGACCAATACCAAGTACCTGGAAACTAAACAGCTCACTGCTGAACAACCAGCAAGTCATAAAAAGAAATCAAAGAGGAAATCCAAAGACTCCTGGAAACAAAGGAGACTGAAGACAAGATTTACCAGAACTTGTGGGATACAGAAAAAGCAGTGTTAAGAGGCAAGTTCATAGCTCTTCAAGCATTCATCAGAAAAGAAAAAAAAGGCCATCACAAACAGTCTCACCTCACAACTTAGGATCTTAGAGAGTGATCAACAAAAGGAGCCCAACCCAAGCAGAAAGAAAGAAATAATAAAACTAGAGCAGAAATCAATGAGATGGAATGTCAAAAAAAACAATCCAGAAGATCAAGGAAACCAAAAGCTGGTTCTTTGAAAAAATAAACAAGATTGACAAACCACTTGCAAGACTTGCAAGAAAAGGAAAAGAGAGAACCCAAATAAATAGAATCAGAAATAAAAACGGAGACATCACCACAGAAACCACAGAAAATCAAAAGATCATCAGAGATTACTATGAGAGCCTGTATGCCACAAAACAAGAGAACCTAGTAGAACTGGACAAATTCCTGAATTCCTATAGCCTCCCAAGTCTGCAAGAAGAAGATTTGGAATACCTCAACAAACCTATCTCCATCGAGGAGATAGAATCGGTAATCAAAAGTCTCCCCAAACACAAAAGCCCAGGTCCAGATGGATTCACCAGTGAATTCTACAAAACCTTTAAAGAGGACGTACTCCCAATTCTTTTTTAAGCTCTACCGGCAAATTGAAGAAACAGAAACACTCCCAAATAGCTTTTACGAGGCACATTTCACCCTGACATCCAAAGCAGACAGAGATGTCACAAAAAAGGAAAACTACAGACCAATCTCCCTGATGAATACAGATGCTAAGATAGTCATCAAAATACTAGCAAACAGAATCCAAAGAGTCATCAAAAAGATTATGCCCCATGACCAAGTGGGATTCATCCCGGGAATGCAAGGATGGTTCAACATCTGCAAGTCAATCAACATAATACATCATATCAACAGAAAGAAAAATAAAAACCATATGATCATATCAATAGATGCAGAGAAGGCATTTGACAAGATTCAACACCCGTTCATAATAAAAGCTCTCCATAAAAGGGGGCCTGAAGGAACCTTCCTCAAGATAATCCAGGCCATCTACTACAAGCCCACAGCTAGCATAATTCTCAATGGGGAAAAACTGAAAGCCATCCCTTTAAGATCAGGGGGCAAGACAAGGCTGCCCACTCTCACCACTTCTATTCAATATAGTACTGGAAGTACTTGCCATAGCAATCAGGGAAGAAAAAAGACATTAAGGGCATCCGGATAGGAAGGGAAGAAGCCATGTTATCACTATTTGCAGATGACATGATATTATACCTGGAAAACCTGAAACTATCTACCAAGAGGCTCCTAGAAATAATACATTCCAATAGTAGGGTGGCAGGGTACAAATTCAATACCCAAAAATCAATTGCCTTCCTATATGCAAACAGCGAAAGAGAAGAAAGGGACATTAAAGAAACTATCCCATTCACAATTGCACCGCAGAAAATCAAATACCTAGGAATCAGTTTGACAAAGAAT
Organism: Cryptotis parvus; assembly: GCA_021461705.1. Classification (NCBI taxonomy): domain Eukaryota; kingdom Metazoa; phylum Chordata; class Mammalia; order Eulipotyphla; family Soricidae; genus Cryptotis; species Cryptotis parvus. Next base: position 115,757 of record JAJIBD010002328.1, read on the forward strand.
GTAAAGGATCTCTACAAAGAAAACTACAAAACGTTACTTCAGGAAATAAAAGAAGACCTGAGGAAATGGAGACACATTCCTTGCTCATGGATTGGAAGGACTAACATTATCAAAATGGTAATACTCCCTAGAGCTTTATATAGATGCAATGTGGTCCCTATAAAGATACCCATGATATTCTTCAAAGAAATTGAACAAACACTCCTGAAATTTGTATGGAATAATAAACCCCACAAATAGCTAAAGCAATCCTTGGGAAAAAGAAGATGGGAGGTATCACTTTCCCCAACCTCAAGCTCTACTACAGAGCAGTTGTAATTAAGACAGTGTGGTATTGGTATAGAGACAGACCCGTAGACCTATGGAATACAACTGAATATCCTGAAACACACTATCAAATATACAACCACTTAATCTTCGATAAAGGAGCAAAAAAAATATTAAGTGGAGCAAAGAAAGCCTCTTCAACAAATGGTGCTGGGAAAACTGGGCAGCTCTGTGTAAAAAAAAGTGAACTTAGACCTCCTTCTAACGCGATGCACAAAAGTCAGATCAAAATGGATTATAGATCTCAACATCAGACATGAATCTATAAGGTACATCGAAGAAAACATAGGAGAAACGCTCAATGACATTGAAACTAAAAGTGTCTTTAAAGATGACACACCACTGACCAAGCAAATGGAAGCAAAGATAAACAAATGGGATTACATAAAATTGAAAAGCTTCTGCACCTCAAAAGAAACGGTGACCAATATGCAAAGACAATCCACAGAGTGGGAAAGGATATTCACCCAATACCCATCTGACAAGGGGTTAATATCCAGGATATATCAGGCACTGGTAGCCCTTCACAAGAAAAAAAAACAGCCAACCCCATCAAATAAAGGGAAAAGAAATGAACAGAAGCTTCCAAAAAGAAGAAATTCGAATGGCCAAAAGGCATATGAAAAAGTGCTCTTCATCTTTAATCATCAGGAAGATGCAAATCAAAACAACAATGAGGTACCATCTCACACCACAGAGACTGGCGCACATCCAAAACAGCAAGAACAACCGGTGCTGGCGTGGATGTGGGGAAAAGGGACTCTCATCCACTGTTGGTGGGAGTGCCGACTGGTCCAGCCCTTTTGGAAAACAATATGGGCATTCCTCCAAAAACTAGACATTGAGCTCCCATTTGATCCAGCAATAGCACTCCTGGGAATATACCCAAGAGACCGAAAAACACATAGCAGAAATACTATCTGTACTTCTTTATTCATCTCTGCGCTATTCACTATAGCTAGAATCTGGAAACTACCTAAGTGCCCGAGAATATATTGTGAATTTCTTAACCCTCTGTGCTTCCTACCTCTAAATTCTGTATTGAATCTTTAGGAGTCACCTAAAGTTACCTACCAGTAACCTATTCTCACTCCCTGCTCTTCCTCTCAAACTGATTCTTACCATGTGTTTCAACTAACTTCTAGATTTTTCCATTACCTAAAAACAAACCGCCTACTTCTTTACCATTGTTTCAAACCTTACTACCCTCTCGCTTGTAAACCTGACACTTGACTGATATTATTCACTTCACCTTCTCAAATAACACTCTACACATATCATGCTGCTGACCTCTCAGCATGAGAACACCTTAAGTCACCCTTGTAGTTGCAGTACATGGAGGACTACAAATCCCTTTTCTTTCTTTGGAGTAAGACTTTTTGTCCATATTTAACTATTTGACCTCCAGTCAGGTCTCTGAAAAATGAGCATCATATCTGTGTTTTCGCATATTTCTGTACCCCAATTCCTGTAGTCATCATGGTTCATTTACCACCCAGAAATTTTATAGATTCAACATTCTAGTGTCTGAATTTCTCAAATATACAAATTATACCTTTCAACAATTTCACCTATATTAATCACTTTTTTGAGTCATTTCTTTCTTCATTCTTTTTCGATCCCTCAGTACATATGATAACTGCTCTTCTTTCTTTCAATGCCCATAAGATTCTTCCATAGCCCCGTTGTCAAATCACCCAAATAATGCAAAATTTTCATAAATTCAACCCAACTCAATTTGGAGAAGAGAAGAGGGTAAAACATCAGAACTATTTTAAATAGCATCAAAATATTGGAGCTTAGTGATGTCAAGTTGTTCTATATTTCTCTTCTTTGCACATGCAACTTGTTTTCCAAATAAAACTCTAATACTTCAAGTTTATTGCTTCCTCAAAACTTGACCTTCATTGACTTCTCTAGTTCAAAATAGAACTTGATATTTGGTTTCAACATAGTTAAAATAACCAGAAATTTACATTTATGCAAGTCAGTTTCTCTTGTCCCAGTTCCAACGGTTCTTCGCTTATTCTTATAAGTGCCCCATGATCTCACCTTATCAATCATACTTCCTCCTGAATCATCAAATCTAACAGCTAAGTCACACACAAAAGAAATTCATACCATACTTCACTCTAGCCTCCCACTTGCTACATTCTTTGCCTTTTACAGCAAAACACATTGAATATTCTATCTTTGCTTCTTCTAAAGCTTCATATATTATTTACTCACTAAGCACAAATCAAATCCATTTGTAACCAATTCTTCAACTTTCTTCAATTTTCATATAAATATGAAATTTTTTGGACTTTTGTAAGCTCTTTTTTATCTGTTTTGTTTTAGTGTCACACCCAGTAGTACTTTGGAACCAATCCCAAGTCAGTGCTTGAGAGAGTTCATGAATCTTGTGGTACTTGCGAACTAACTTGGGTCTTTTGTATGCAAAGCATAAGCTACAGTTCATTTATCTCTCTCCTCTCTTTCTGTCCATAGTTGATCTCAGAGCAGTGCATTGCATCTATAGCACCAAATGTTATTTTATGAAAAATGAGTTTTTAATGATTTTTACTGCAGCTCACTGAGGTTTTAGCCAAGCACTGCTTAACCTTATGCAATTACACCCCAATGCTAGTCTCTTTAATAGAGACTTTGAGTTTTTACCAACAAGCTAGTGAAAATATTCATGACACATTGGTATTTTCTATGTTCCCACATTTTTGCTGAACTTCAAAATGCAAAATTGTGGTAACTTTGGAATTATGGCACATGGCTCAGGAATGAAATGAAAAACTTGGCGTCTAAGTCAGGTATTAGATCATTTTTCTCAAAATATTGTCTGGGAAAGTTTTTTACCATCTGGGGCAATTTAAAAATATTCATATTCCTGGATACTATATAGATTAATATAACATAAATATACCAGGAGATTAAACCAAGATTCTAACCATTTTATAAATTCCATACTTATTCTTATGTATGCTTATCTTGATAACCACTGACATAAATAATTATTTGATAGGACCACTGTTTATTTATATTCCAAGAACATAAACTGTTTAAGTCTTTAGTTGCTTTACAGAAGCTTTTCCCCCAAAGTTGTAAGGAAAAAATGCACAAATTTATCACTATAATAAAAAATGATGAGAGGTTTCTCTATAACATAATATTATGGGAAAAGTCTTCTTCCAGAACTGTCTTCATTTTTCCTACTTAGAGTTTACTTTTATTTTTCATGTTTTAGATATTGTTTCCCTAACTCTTTTGTACATAAAAATAAACCATTGTTGGGGCCGGAGCGATAGTCCAGCAGGTAGGGCATTTGCCTTGCATGTGGCCAGCTCATGCCGGTCTGGGTTCAATCCCCAGCATCCCATATAGTCCCCCGAGCACTGCCAGGAGTAATTCCTGAGTGCAGAGCCAGGAGTAACCCCTGAGCATTGCCGGGTGTGACCCAAAAAAGCAAAAAAAAAAAAAAAAAACATGAAACTTGGTAACACATGCATTTAGAAAAATAAATAAAATAGTACATTTCTAACAAGATCTTAGGTTAGATCATCTTCTGAGTCACTTGTATCACTTGTCTTCCCGTGACCATCAATTTGCTAGAGCAGGCACCAGTAACATCTCCATATGTCTATCACAAGCTAGTGTAGCCCAAGGGCATCTGCTCACTCCAGGAACATAAAGAGTCTCAAACCATTCCATCAGTTCATGACAGTGAGAACTATAATTATTACTGGTATTTGGCATATCAATTACGACACGGGTAACTTGCCAGGCTTTGCCGTGAGGTGGGATACTTTTGTAGTCACCTATAATCTTGAGCATTTATTGATGAACCACGTGGCCACATGTGAGCCTGGCACAGGAAGAGCAAGTAGCAGCTCTGCCCCTTGTGTGTGAGTCTCTGGATCAGCGTACCTGGGCTGTGCTTGAAAAAAGTCTCTGCAGGGTGGGTCACTGACAAGCCGGGCTGTGATCAGCTCTTTGGCTGGGTGGAGCTCTGACTAGAAGGGAGTCTGGATGTGGAAAATGGCAGCCCTCATGGTGTGGGAGTTCCTATGGCTTCTTGGGTGGCAGGCTAGGGATAGAACACACCATCTCTCCCGGGCGCCTTGTGAACAGCCGGGCACAGGGAGAGCCAGTAGCAGCTCTGCCCCATGTCTGTCAGTCTCTGGATCCGCATACCTGGATGGGCTGAAAAAGTCTGCTGCAGGATGGGACTTGGTGAGCTGGGATCTTCTGAGTTATAAGACTATAATTATGTCGGTTCATAGTGATAAAAATATATCCAAATATTCTTATAATTAATCTTTTAAAACTATTATAGAACTATTTGCATTATTCTAGATGAAAATATATTTTCGATTAAAATTAAAATTTATGTATTTAGTGTTTCAAAGTATTTTTTGAGTTTGAAAGTCTTATTTAAAACTTTTTTTAAGAGTAACACTCATTTTCTACTAATAATATAAAATCCTTAATGCAATCTAGTTCATTTTACTCAGCAATAGCATGAATCGGTGCAAATAATTCAGGAATAATAATACAGAAAACATAGGTGTTTTAAATAATTTGACTAGAAGAAATAGTGTTTTTGGAAATGAGCAGAGAAAGTTTACACATTTACTGAGACTTAAGTAAAGATTGGTACTTTTAAAAATTATATCCCAAAGCAGTTATGTCAAGGCCTAATAAATATTATCCTCACATAATAAAAATATAGGCAAAAACTCGCAGTTTGGAAATTTTATTCCATAGGACAAAAGTAAATAATGCATAGAATCATTGAGAAGTGAGTACAGTTAAAGCTATTTGTGAAAGATGAAATTCTCGAGTTCCAAGGGAGTACCTGGGTGGGGCTTCGTTTGGCACAAGGAGAGGGATTGGCTATTATTCAGACTAATAACACTTTTAGAGGGTAAAGACCCAGAAAACCTAGTAATGCTGACTCATAAGCATACATTTGTTCCGGGTTTCTAAAGGAATTAGGCATGCAACTCCCATTCACATTAACAGGAGACAGAAGTTCTATATCTAATTTCCCTCTCAGTAGGCTGGAAACAAACCCCCATAATTTGGAGGGTTTGCAGCTTTGAGCAAGCTACATTGTGATCAAGAATTGAGTATGATGAAACGGAAATGATGGAAAAATTCTTTATCCCTAATTTTAAATGACCTTGTGTTTCCCAAAGCATGAGGCACAAATTAAAATAGAGAACAGTTGTACTTCAGAGCACTTTTTATTCTTGAACAGTAGAGTTGCCGTCTAGTGCTCTGATCTACTACAAATGTTAAGTTCAACTTCTTGAAAGGCTACTTTGAAAATCTCTTCTGTCGGAATTGTACTCTTTTGTCAGTAAATCAGCTCAATTTGGGCTTGCAAAGTAGAGTGGAACATACTGATTAAAAGAATAGCAATGTCTTTTCTTGAAAGGCATAAACCACACATATATGAAAAATACTAAAGGTTTATTGCTAGTGTCAATATTTTAATTGAAAACTATAGATCTATTTTTTGTAGCACTGCCTCATGATGGAGAAGTTTCTTCTTTCTTCTAAACATGGATGACATCATTAAAGATGTACAGACGTGCGTAAAAATAATGCTAAGGCAAAGGTTAATATTACTTTACCTAATTGCATGGTCCAAACACAGCAGAAATATTACTGAACACATATAAAAGGCTGGAGAGACAGTTCAGTGTTGTAGGGCACATGGTTTATATGAACTCTGAGTTCAATCCTCGTGGCACTGTATGTGGTCCCACAAGCCACACAAGGAGTATCCCTGATAACAAATCCAAGAGTAAATTCGAAGCACTAGGTTTGACGCATAAACACTAAACAATGAACAAATTGCAACACTGCTTCCCTTAATTTGGTGATTTAAAGCTTATACAGGAATATCAGTGCCCTTTCACTAATAGCATATTATATGCTAATTAATTTTGTTCTTGGTTTATTTCATAGTGGGATCTCTTCTGTGCTGCCTTAATATATGTTCCACTGTCATTCAAGCATCTCTCGTAATTCAAAAAACCTCAGCATACCTGCAAAAGCATTCATATGTTTCTTCCTTCTGAACCTTTCCTATGTCTGTGTTATCTGAAATTTTCCAGCTACATACTTAAATTTATAGACCGCTATAAAATCTAGATACCAATGCTTTTATTTTGACTCTACTTTCTCTTGAGTATTTATAGGTTAACTCTTCTCTTTATTCCTAGTGTTATGTTCATGGAAGGCATAGATGCATGCAGACCATCAGTAGTCTGCTGTTTTTATTTCAAAGAAACTGAAACAGACAACTAAATATTAGACATAAAAATGCTGTGTTTTTAAAATGTGTTTTTAAATTTTCAACGGACTAGTGGAAAATCATGAAGCCTTCAGGTGGCTAGAAAAGTGTCTGATATATACTAGGCATACAACTAAAATGTTTGTATGACTAAATCTATATAGTTTCCTTTATCCCCACTTTATTTTTTTTATTTCATATTTTCTGGGAGTTTTTTTAATTAAATTGCCACTTACCATAAGATACACAGTTACAAGGTTGTTCATGATTATATTTGAGTCATACAATGTTCCAACAACCAACCCTTTCACCGGTGTATATTTTTCACAACCAATGTCCTCCATTTCTTCCCGCCACCCCTCATTCCATCCTCCTTCTATGGCAGGCACCTCTCTTCCTAATGCTTACTTTCCTTCCTTCCTTCCTTCCTTCCTTCCTTCCTTCCTTCCTTCCTTCCTTCCTTCCTTCCTTCCTTCCTTTCTTTCTTTCTTTCTCTCTCTCTTTCTTCCTCCCTCCCCTCCCTCCCTCTCTCTCTTTCTTTCTTCCTTTCTTTCCTTCCTTCCTCTTCCTTCCTTCCTTCCTTCCTTCCTTCCTTCCTTCCTTCCTTCCTTCCTTCCTTCCTTCCTTCCTCCTTCCTTCCTTCCCCCCTTTCTTCCTTTCTTTTCCTTCCTTCCTTCCTTCCTTCCTTCCTTCCTTCCTTCCTTCCTTCCTTCCTTCCTTCCTTCCTTCCTTCCTTCCTTCCTCCTTCCTTCCTTCCTTCCTTCCTTCCTTCCTTCCTTCCTTCCTTCCTTCCTTCCTTCCTCCCTTCCGTCCTTTCTCCTCCTCCTCCTCCTTCTTCTCCTTCTCCTTTTATCTTCACATCATAGTTTGCAATACAGATACTGAACAGTAAATCCCTTTACCACTTTTATCACTCAGTTCTTGTCCAGCATAATCATTTCCAACTATCATTGTCAAGTACTCCCTTTTCTATCCTAACTGCCCTTCCCTGCCCAACTTGTGACAATTTTCCAGCAGTGCACCAGTGATCCAGGTCCTTGTTTCTTTCCCTTACATTCATTCTCACAGTTCATCCCTCTTATTTCTAAATAGAGAATTCCCACCACTGGGCTTGAAAATGCAACATAAAAAGCCCTTTACGATATATAAATTTTAATATGTAAAACAAAGGATGAGTAAATGGGTATATAAAATATTTATTATTTTATGAATAATTTGCTTTTATCACCAGTAATGATGATTTTGATCATGGTTATCACCCTTCCTAAATTTAATTTCTGTTTTAAATGAAACAGGTTAATCATTGTTCAGTATAAAATATCAATCTAAGGAAACATTGGAGAATGGGCTTTTCAAAATACATTGGATGGTTTAAAACCCCATATGCTAAGGTCTAAAAATTTACAGAGAAAATAGCTATTGTGTGAATTTGTGTGTGTGTGTGTGTGGTGTGTGAGTACATCTGGAAATGGAGGTCAGTTGGGTGGGGGTGAAATTCCCTACAGCTTCCAGCAGTACATAGAAACTGGCATCTTGCCAATGGGACCATGCAGATATTCTTAAGACCTTGTTGCTAGAGGCAGTCAAGACAGACTTTTTTGTTACCACTCCTTTCGTACTTTCAAATGCAGTAGATTTATCAAAACCCTTAGATAGAGCCATAAAAGAACCACATATTATTTTACTATAGTCACAGAAAAGGAATCTAAAAATAAAATTCCCTCTTGGCTCCTAGGGTATGAGTAGTCCATGGAGCTTTGTGATTTGACATCACAAGAAATTCCAGGGAGGCTGTGTAAGCAAAGGGAAGTCAGGTCAGGGAGCAGGGGTTCAAACCTGTGCCTGACTTACTTTGATGATCTTATTTGTTAGATAAAATGAAGCAGAAAAAAGGGCTCTCTGATGAGCATAAGAAGCTACTCTTGGTTTTAATTCACTCCCTTTGATTTCCCTGAGCAGCACAGATTAAAGATAGGTCTTTCTTTTCACCCTGTGTGTCTCAGTGTGTTACTCACTAGGAGAAAGAGTGAGGCAGCTTTAAAGGATTCTTTATCCAACAGTTTCTTTAACTACAACATCTCCCAGGATGAAGTGCTGAGGTGTTTTATGGTGGCAGAACTAGAAATCACTTTCTGTCAGTCAAAAGCAGACCTGTAACTGACAGCTACATTATGAAAATCAGACAATATGATATAGGATAGAAAATATAAACCTCCGTATTAAAAAATTCATTTCTGATCATCTTTGCTGTATTCATTTGCATAAATATAGAAGTGCCAACTAGAAAAATTATTAAAATAGCTCAACTGAAATGAATAGAGTCAGCATTGCTGTAAGAGTATGGTCTACAGTCCCCTGGGCACACATCTCTGCTAAAGACTCAGGTATTGAAGTCAAAACCCATTTGCCTACCAGCACTCAATGTAGGGCTGTTTCCATATCAGCAGACACTGGTAGCTCATTAAAGCAAACATGTTTGAAACATATGTTTTACATGGTACAATCAATCCATATACAACCAGCATGCCCAACACTGTGTATATGGCACTAATACACCCTGAGAGTTGTGTTACAGGGAGATAAAACTTTTCCCAGATCATTAGAGGCACTAATTCTCTCCTATGGTTTATAACACTTCCGAGGAACTATGTTATCTTGAAGTAACATACCCTTGGCTTGTGCCTGATTGCTTAATTATAATCTCCAAAATGTCAGATCAGAATAATTACCATCCTGATTTGCCATTACCCATTGTAGGTTTTCTGATTTAAGCTAAGGGAGCATTTTTAACATATATGAAAGTTTTATTGTCCATGGAGAACCAAAATTCCTTTATTCTAATTAATAATTATACTGGGGACAGGGCATGTGTAGGGAGAGAAGCAGAAAATTATGGGCTGGATATTTCAACATTTTTTGGGTTTTAATATGATTCTGTAACATAATGTTACCTGTATCCCAGAGTGCTCATTTTCCACTATGTCATTATGAGGCCATGGCTTCATACCTTCTGCTCTATATTTGGTAAGCACGGGCTTTGTTTGTCTTTCACTAGCAGATAAGAAGGCTGAGTGAACTCAGATTATAATTCTGAGTCAGTTTCATACTCAGCCAATCTTCTATACATAGTATTTAATTTTACTAACACAAGTTTGATATACCTCTAACAAGTGTAAAAGCCTTGCTCACCAACTCCCAAAATGAGTAAAACATCTCTTAATGCCTTTGCTTGGTAGTATCACTGCTCTATTTTATCTAATCTGAGACTGTGAGATGGACTTTCAACTACTAGAAAATATCTCTAAAACTCATTATATCCACCACTACCAGCACAATTTTAGAAGCACAGCCTTAAAAAAGAAACTTTCTTGGCTGCCTACTCCTTTTAGAATAAATATCTACATTCCTATTTTAGAAGCAAAAGCTGTAGGGGCAAACAAAATAATGTAGGGTCAAGACCTTTGCCTTATAACACAGCTGACCCCTGTTTTATCCTTGGCACTATATATGGTCCTCTCTAAGCAGCACCAGGAGTGACAGAACTGATCACAAAACCAGAAGTAGATCCTAAGCATAGTCAAATGTGACCCATTCTCCTCTGTGCTATCCCAAGACACACAAAAACTGAAAGTTCTATATTATAGGATCTCAAATAAATCTATTTTACATCATCTCTATATTTTCTTGAGAAATTCAGTAGTTCATAGTCATTGATAGCTACATTTTTTGTGGGGTGATGGCTTTGATTTTGAATCTGTTCAGTCATTTTGAAAAGTGTAGATTTTGATTTTTCAATAAGATAGATATTTATCTTTCAATAAGATAAATGTAACTCTGACTTTTCTTTATCACAGCACTCACATAAATATATCTATAACTGTACCTCATTTCAACTTGCTGAATAATTGATTCCCTAAAACAAGGCTTTCCCTATCAGACTCAAGTGTTTTTAGATATTATATATTTCCTTATTTTGCTCAAGTTATTTCAATATTGATGAAGAAAGATGATCTATATTGGGTTTCTCTGCCAAGAAAATGGTTCCCACTGTATGACCGAAACCCAAATATGAACATTTTTGTAATTGTTTATCTCATTGTGGTACAATAAATATATTTTTTAAAAAGAAAGTGGTTCCCTTTTTGTTGATTTATTTTCTGCTCATTCAAAATTTTATATTTTACAATCTCTAAAACCTTCATTATTCTCTAAATACATTCATTATATTTCAATTAGTGAACACTGGAACAAGTATAGGTGTTATTATTATTTGGGGTGTGGGGGTGAGGGCTTCCCAAGTGATTTCTCAATGATTTCAGTGTCTCTCCTGGAGACAAGTTAAACTGCTCTTTGTTTTGTTTTGTTTTGTTTTGTTTTGTTTGTTTTGTTGTGGGACTACACCCAGTGATGCTCAAGAGTTCCTTCTGACTCTGCACTCGAGAATTATTCCTGGCCGAGTATTAAACCTGGTTAGCCACATACTATTACCCAGGCCTCCTAGTTGGTCTGTTGAATATTGCCATTGAACAGGTGTTGGTTGCCATAACAGGTGCTATGGTCCAACAGTGTCGTGGGTCAGCAGCATCACACTTGGTAGGTACTCTAGGGGAAAAGACCACAATGCTCTGAAGTCAGCAATGTTGAGAATATCTCCCCAACCTCTATATTTTTAAATTATTGTGTGGCTTCATATTATATTTACACATAGTAATTCATTACTATTCTATTCCCATACTTATAAGACTTAGTAGAAAGAGCTTGGGGAGAAAAATGCACTTAAATTTAGTAGGGAAAGCTGCACCTCATTTTATTTTTATTTTTGCTTTTGTATCAAACATTTTTATAAAATGCTTAGTGTGTACTTTGTAGTTAGTTTGATTTATATTTTGAAATGCCTTGTGAATATAAAATTTAAATACTATTTTATATTACTCTACTTCAAATTAATTTCTTAAAAGAAAATTTTATTATCAGTCATGGGAGATAAATGAATAGAGCAATTCTAAGGCATTTTTCATGTTGTCTTCTCTAGAAAATTTGGTACTCCACAAATATAAATAATAACAAGGCAACTTTATTCAATACATTAGTGTGTTTAGGACTATATTAGTCAAGTAATGTTTGCATTACATTTATTTAAAATATTCAGATGCACATTATAGGCATAGTATGCCTTTCATTTTAGTATTTCCTGACTGTTCCATTAGATTTGAGCTCTGCAATAAGTGCATGGGCATGTCTGAACAATCATGTCCCCTTCTGTAGAATTGGGAGGCTAATACTTTCTCTGCATTTTAATATGAGAATGACTTAACAATCACTCAGGAATGTCGATAATCTATCCTACTTTTTATTTTATTATAATCATTATCATTGTCATTTTTAAACCTCTAATTGAAGGAAGAATATATAAACATTTAATTCAGAAGAATCTAAGAACCAATTAAAAATGAGGTTATAACAAATCTTAACTCATCTGGATTGCTCTTCTCCTTTCTGTAATGAATACTCATCTTTGGTGTCTACCTTTCACCTACACTTATCTCCCTTGCCTAATTTTACTTTTTTTTTCAGCTTTTGGTTACACTCAGCAATGCTTAGGGGTTGTTCTGGGCTTTATAATCAGGGATTACTCCTGGTGGGGCCAGGGATCAGACACAGGTTCATCAAGTGCATAGCAAATACCCAGCTGTAGTATCACACTACCCCTTACTTAACTCTGTCAGTACTATAAGGAGAAATTGCAGAAATATGAATACTGAATTCCAGATAAATTTGTATTAACAATACTTATTAGTAGTAGTAATAAAAGCAATCAAATTATTAATAATTAATTCACCAAATGGTAAATTAATAAATTATTAATTCACCAAATGGTAAATTATGAAGTCCCAATCAAGAATACCTGATTTTAATCTTCACTGCAATTCTTTCTAATTCACTAATTATAAAGATCATTATAAAGATAATATATTTTCTTTGTGAATACTTCCATATCTAAAACCATCAAAAATATTAACAAAGATGTATACATAGGCAATTTCAAATCACAATTTCATCAATTACAATATATAATAACGATGTAATATGTATGTAGTTGGTTGTATCTAGGTTATTGGAACATACGTCACATGTTTTCACATGATATAAATAATTAGTAAAATGACGCATAAACATAATTATTAAAAAGTGTATAAGGAAATATAAAATATATGTGAATACACTGAACTAATTTCTGTTGAAGATGTGGGATTCAATGTTTTTTACGTGTTTATACTAAATGTTTATTTTTTGCCCCTTAGCAATTATGGCTGATAGGGACATGTTCTTGAAAGCTTTATTTAAATAGAAAACACACACATAATTAAGCTTTGCTAGAATATAAATATTTAGTGGGTATATTTACATGTACCCTCTTTAGGAATAAGAGTAATGATTGTGAGTTTATAGTCTAAATTTCATTGCATGTGAAATAGGACTTTTACTCATGATGCTATTACTTTTACTCATTGTATATCCCTATTTAAGGTGAAAATAAAGAACTTCCAATATCAAGATGTGGCCAGTACAATTTTTTATGTTCTGTCTTCTCTTGATTAACTAAATTTTTTAAGTTGACTTTTTTTTACTTCTGGTTTCTCTTAGAAACAGTGCAACTGCACTTAATTTGTTGATCTGGATAATTAAACTTCTCTTTTAGCAGATTTTTCATTGGATCCCATATTGTTCCTCTTTCTTTTGTTTTGACTAATAAATGTCTTTATTTTCCCACACATCTTTAGGCAGCACATGGCTTAGTTTTTAGGTCACACATGGCCATGATTGGGGCTTACTCCTGATTGTGCTCAAAGGTCACCCTAGTCATGCTTAGGGAACTGTATACAGGGTAGAGGATAAATAAGGGATTGACTGTGTTCAAGTCTAGTGCTGTAACTCCTGTGCTATCGCTCCAACCCTAAAACTGATAAATTTTGGATCTTTGTATGTGAATGAATCATATAAGTGGCTAATCTACTTTTTCCAGGTTGCTTCTAGTATAAAGTCTCTAGGAAATCTTTGTTCATTTTTGTTGATGTTGTTGCTTTTAGATTAGCTTCTGCTGGTAAGAGGCAAATGCCTGCTGCTAGAAATCTGTCTAGTACCTACTATCTATTCAGACCAAAAATGTACCTATTGGGAAGAATGTTGTTTTATATTAGTTTGCCACTTTCTCATAAAGAGGCTTGAAGTACATTTTTTATTTAATAACATAATGACCAAGCATATATCGGCTATCCTAGAAGCATCCAAATTTATAAAGTTTCCTTAACTGTAGCATCTCAGAATTTAGGCAGGCGCCATCCATTATTTTCTCTACTGTTCAATTATCAGTTGCTGACATTATTTTCAACAAACAAACTTTTATCTTTATTATTATTTAAATCTCTGTTTTATGCTGAGGTAGTTTTGATTTATGAGATCAAACATGTTTGAGAGTATTGTCTCCCTTCTCCAAATAGTTCTTGCTGGGAAACTTAAAGTAATGATAATGCCTTTCATGGGAAGGTACTTGGTTACACCCAAAATGGCAAGGTCTTATTAAATATCACTGCTTAAGCATCAGAGATGTGCCATTTAATTTGGATAAATAAGACTCTAGATATAGAAAACTATCATTTTAAGTGTTTGCCTCTAATACAGTAATGAGCTATAAGGTTTATATAAAAGAATTATCCCCAGAATATATAAATCCTTATTTTATATTATAAGGATTATATAAAATAAGTATCCTTATATTTATATAAGGATTATATAAAATAAGTATAATATACTTATTATATTATAATAATAAGCAGAGCCTTGCAACAAGCCAGACAACCCCCCCACTCCAGGAGGGCCTCCATTTTCCACATCCGACTTCCCTCATCAGAATTCCACCCAGCAGACCAGACTATCACAGCCTGGCTCTCGTGACTGCTTGCAGCCATGCTGTTCATCAATAAATGCTGGATTTAGACATGACTACAAGAGTATGCTACCCGCACGGCAAAGCCTGGCAAGCTACCCATGTCGTATTTGATATGCCAAATACCAGTAACAATTATAAACCTCATTCCCATGACCTGATGGAATGGTTTGAGGCCCTTTATGTTTCTGGAGCAAGCAGGTGCCCTTGGGCTCTACTAGCATGAGACAGGACATAGGGAGATGTTACTGGTGCCTGCTCGAGCCAATCGATGATGAATGGGAAGACAGTGATACAGTGATACTTATTATATAAAATAAGTATCCCCAGTATCGGACTAAGAATTTAGTACTGGGGGTAGGATACATGTCAGACCTTGAGTTTAATTCTTAATATCACGTAACTTCTCCAGCATCACATGCCATCGTACAGGCCCCATGAACACCACAGGGACCTCCCACTACCACAAGGCTGAGCTGCAGCACTCCTCAGGACCTAACATTCAACAAAGTGACTTGGTTGACCAAGAATCAACCAGGGGTCACTCCTATGCCACCTGAGCACTTCTTAGGAGGCATTGTTCTAAAAAAAAAGATGTTGGCATATTACTTTTCTCTGCGCTATTAGTATTATATTTATGGTATTATTCTTACTCCAGTTTTACATCCATCTGTTCCACCTAAATATAAATATTTAAATTTTCAGTTAGCAGGGAATTAATTTATTTCACAAACTGAGCTGCATACCTATGATACTTTACATATTTTGTGAGAGGAAAAAAGATTAAGTGAGGATGATGCTGAAATGACCCCAAATAATTAATTTTCTCTGCCTTTTTAAAAACTTGAGGTCTATGCAAGTCCACTGGCTAATGAAGAATAGGAAATAAACCTTTAAAATTGTGTCTTGTGTCTTCCTTCCAAAGAATTCCACCCCTCTTACAAGAATCTGGGGAAAAGATAACCTAGACTGCAAACAATTTTAAAACACACTTTCTGTATACGTTGACAGCCTGATATGTCTTTTTTCTCAATAATTTATGTGTGCTACAAAATGTTGGTTTATATGTAGCCATAGCTTGCCATTGCACTTGTTCTTTTATGTACACATGCTGGCTTTCTTTCATCTACATATGCATGTAAGTATGAATACACATGATTATATAAAACAGTGTGAAATGGTGTTCTTTCCATGCAAGAAATTTCGGTTTCTAAAGACACTCCTTGATGTCGGGTCAGCCAATAAAAATCAACACTGCCAACTTCCTGAAACATCATCCAATATGCTCTTTGTGGCCATTTCTTAACATTAGTGGGAAGCAACTCATATTGACACCAAAATCTATTTTAAAGTGAGTTTCCTGACAACTAAACTTCAAGAAAGGAGAGCCTTTAAAAATGCACATAGGCACATTGTGTTTATGGCACGCACTATTGACTTTTCCTCTGAACAATCCCATGTCCAGGGCTCAGCAAGGGCATGAAGAGCCTAGAATAAAAAAAAAAAAAAAAAAAGGTGCCTGTTTTTTTTCTTAGAAAACCCCTGCTGTCAGTCAGTCAGGCATTATTTAGGGCAGCAGGTGTTCCACAAGATAAAAAAGAAAGATCGTTAGTGTTTTCCTTTTTCCTTTTCTTTCCTGTTTTGACAATTCATTGATGGTAGGACCTAGCTGTGATGAAATTTCTGCTTACCTTGACGAGACAGCTTTTTCTCCAGATTATTAACCCAGTCATTGGCCTGTGACAGATGAAAGAAAAGGAAATATAGAAATTTGACTTTTTCTATATCATCTCTCCCTTGTTTTTATGCACATACAAGGTATAGTTGGATAGAAAAAAAAGAACATGCCAGTATTTTAAAAACAACTTTCCAAAACCAACAGCAGTGTTTCATGAATCATTTTTATTGCATTTTTCAAAAATATGTCTCCTTTGATATTTCTGGCAAACAGGAGGATCCTACTTTGCATGGTCCAACTTTGTTATGTTGACTAAGGTATTGAACTCATTGTAAGGTCAGTTGGTTAAAAGATGACTCTTATGCTGCTGGTCAGAGTTAACACATACAAAAAAAGTGAGCTGTGCAATGCCACTATTTCACAACCCAAATGTTTTTCTAAGGAGACAATTCAATACTGCTTTGATTTGAATTAAGTAGCAAAATGTAAGGCTGTCTGTAGAATGTCATAAAAACATTCATAGGTGTTGGAGGCCATAGAAAGTCAAATGGTACTGAGATAAAGCAGTGGCAAACCAGAGGTGCATTTAGTAGATACACATTGATGCTGTGTATTAAAAATAAAGTAAATGATGGAATTCATTTTAAGCAACGAATTAAGTTGAAGCCAACACTATAATTATACTAGAGGAAAAGTGAGAGACTTTCAAACGTCTCATTAAAAGTGAAGTGTACAGAAAATAAGACAATGGGGGCCGGAGCCATAGCACAGCAGGTAGTGATTGTCTTGCACAAGGCTAACCCAAGTTTGATCCCTGGCCTCCTTTATGGTACCCTGAGCACCACCAGGAGTAAATCCTGAGTGCAGAGCCAGGAGTAACACCTGAGCATCTCTGGGTTTGGCCCAAAAAGAAAAAAATAAATAGATAAAATTAAGGCAAAGTATCACATGTAACACTTAAAATCATGAATGATTAGACCTAAAACAAACTTTTACTTAATTATAAGGTTATAATTGTGAACATATCATTAGAAAAAATGCTAAATTTAAAATGTTGAAAAGTATTAAAAAAATCAAGACTAGAAAATAAAGTTAATAAATAATTCTGAATAACAAATATCTTACTAACTCTCAGAATCTGGATGTCAGATTATCTCTTCATAGGACAATCATTTTGCTATATGTGCTTCAATAAAGAGAATAGAAAAAATGTTATACATTCATGGGCCGGAGGGATAGTCCAGCAGGTAGGGCGTTTGCCTTGCAAGCAGCCGAACCGGGTTCGATCCCCGGCATCCCATATGGTCCCCTGAGCACCACCAGGAGTAATTCCTGAGTGCAGAGCCAGGAATAACCCCTGAGCATTGCTGGGTGTGACCCAAAAAAGAAAAAACACACACACACACAAAAAAAGAAAAATGTTATACATTCTTATTATCATAATTGAGCAAATTTTGTTATATAGAGTGGATCATTTTTAGGAAAGACTCTTGCTTCACAGTTCATTGCTTATGATGTTTCCAGGTTTCATTTGACCTGGAGGGGTGCATAAAACATGGTGCTTCTCACATCTGTGTTCTTGCAGTTTGTTATTGCTATAAGGTTGTGCTCTATGTACAGGAGTCCACATAATTTCCATCCTAAAAGAAAACTATGTGGTGAACTGTCAAATTTTATTATAATTAAGGCAATGTGCTCACAATGATACTGACAATTATGATCTTGCTGTACTTATTTACATCAACTCCAAAGTGCTCAAGACCCCCAACTAGGTCCCTGAGTCACCCTCTATTCACCTGTTTTTAGTGGTATACATTATCAATCATGTTCCTCAAGGAAGTACCTTTGACTAGGGAATTTATGGTACCTTTATCAGGACATCAGTCATTGAAGAATTCTTTTTTTTTTTTAATTTTTTTTTTATTTTATTATTTTCCCCCCCAAATATCATTACACCATTTTAGACATACAATTGAAAGATGCCTCATGTAGAGTCTTGGATCCACAGTGTTCCAACACCCATCCCTCCACCCAAACCCATCTACCATCACCAATGTCCCCACCTCCCTCCCCCTCCCGCACCCCCAACCACGCGGCAGATTCTGTATGTCATTTCCTTCGTCTCCATATCTCTTTCCCGACAAACCTTCCCGCTCCTCGTGGAATACAGTGCATTAAATGACATTACTGT
This sequence comes from Cryptotis parvus, assembly GCA_021461705.1. NCBI lineage: Eukaryota > Metazoa > Chordata > Mammalia > Eulipotyphla > Soricidae > Cryptotis > Cryptotis parvus. The sequence continues at coordinate 134,196 of JAJIBD010002328.1, forward strand.
TTCACTATTATAGTGGACCGCGAGGCCGCAAGCAGCCGCGCGATCTGGGCTCGAACTGGTCTTGCTCAGTTGATCTGGTCGTGGGTCAGTTTCTCAGCGTCGGACAGCGAAGATGGTGGCTAGTGTGATGGGCGGAGTTTCATCTGGCTGCTTCCGGGACCCCCAGAGGCGATGGGCCAACACCCAAAACCCATCTGCCCTCCTCGGGATCCCATCGTCAGCTGGGCTCGGCGCGAGCCGGGCTCCAGTCTCCCCAGCCGCTTGCGAAGCTCTGCATACTGGTTCCCGGGCAGTTCCTGGGCGGGTCCACCAGGCTCGGCAAAATGGAGGAGGGGGAGTGGCTTAACCCTGACTCCATCTGGCGAATTCCCAGTGATTCCCGCTTCTGGGAGCCGCCTACCTGGGCTCGAACTGGTCTTGCTCAGTTGATCTGGTCGTGGGTCAGTTTCTCAGCGTCCGGACAGCGAAGATGGTGGCTAGTGTGATGGGCGAGTTTCATCTGGCTGCTTCCGGGACCCCCAGAGGCGATGGGCCAACACCCAAAACCCATCTGCCCTCCTCGGGATCCCATCGTCAGCTGGGCTCGGCGCGAGCCGGGCTCCAGTCTCCCCAGCCGCTATGCGGCTCTGCCCAGTCATTGAAGAATTCTTAATGGAACAATTTGGGAAATTTTGAAGTGGCAAAATGTCAAGATTCTAGTCTTTGGAGGAATGTCCATATTGTTTTCCAGAAAGGCTGTACCAGTCGACATTCCCACCAACAATGAATGAGAGTCCCCTATACTCCTGGGGATATACCCTGGGAAGCCAAAAACACACAGCAGAAACACCATCTGCACTTTTATTTTTATAGCAGCACTATTCACAATAGCCAGAATCTGGAAACAACCATTGTGCCCGAGAACTGATGACTGAATAAAGAAAATTTGGCACATCTATACAATGGAATACTATGCAGCTGTGAGGAAAAGTGAAGTTATGAAATTTGCCTATAAATGGATGGACATGGAGAGGATCATGTTGAGTGAAATTAGCCAGAAGAAAAAAAGACAGATATAGAATGACTGTATTTATTTGCATGACATATATATATATATATATATATATATATATATGTATGTATGTATGTATGTATGAACATATTGTGATACCAATGTCCAAGGTCAGGCAAAACAAGGATCAGGAGGTCTTGTCAAAGGTGGAAATTATCACAAATGTGTGGGAGACAGAGGCTAGGTAAGACAGAAAATGGAACAGTGTGCTAACAATTGTCAAAAAGTTCTAATACCAACCTAGAACTGAGTATTAAATACATACAAAAAGATACACATGACAACCTCTTAATGAACGTATTGTAATCCACAATGTGGAAGGGAAGGAAAAGAGAAAGAGAGAGAGAGAGAGAGAGAGAGAGAAAGAAAGAAAAAGATATAAAGAACCTGCCATATAGGCATATAGGGAAGGCGGGAGGGAATCGGTGACATTGGTGGTGGGAAATGGGCACTGGTGGAGGGATGGGGGCTGGAACACTGTATGACCGAAACCCAAATATGAACATCTTATGAACGTCTTTGTAATTGTATATCTCACAATGGTATAATAAAATAATAAATAAATAAATGGATGTATAAGTAAATAAATAAGTTAGTAAGTAAATAAATAAATAGATAAATAGAAAAAGTCAGGTTTCTTTGAACTCTGGACAAGGAAACTGAGATTTTACGATAAAGAAGTTGAACTTTATTATAACTATAGTTCTTATGGTGCCAGTACTTCTAGTCAGAAAGGTTTGTTTTTCTTAAATAACTTCATTAGAATATCATTTACATAGTAAAAGAAAGCTCAGTTAAAGGAAAATAGCACGTTTGTTTTTTGACAATTCCACACAATACAGTCATAAACACATTTTAATTTTCAAAGTTTCTATTGACCCCAAATAAATATCCATATGCTATAATATTTGCCCATATCCTCTTCACCTTGACCCCTGATAATTACTCATATGCATAGAGATATAATTAATTTTTGTCTCTATGGATATTCTTTCCTGGACCTTTCATATAAATGTAATTAAATCATTTGTTCTCTTGAATCTGGCTTCTTTCACTTAGCATAATGTACCAAGCTTTATTCATTTCTAGCATGCATTTATACTTAATTCCTTTTTATTATGAATGATACTCAATTTCATGAATTTACAATATTTAATTTATCTAAGCAGAGAAATGACTAGGAAGAAATTCTATTTATTTAATTTCCTTTACTTGATTTCAATACTCATTAAATCTCACTTCTTTCACATGATATGTGGGGAGTTCTTCTTCACACCAAACAATTCTCTGTAGTACCGTATGTGTGTCGATAAATCAATTCAGAGTGGAAATTAAATAAAATGATCACAGATTCAACAAATTAAGAGCTTAGTCCTCTAAAACCAGTCCATACTCTTAACCTCACACCCTGCCTCCTTTTCCACTTTAGGAAACAATTGTAAGCCTTGGCTGTGACCTGTAGTCCTGAATGACTGGATATACATTGGAGATACCCATAGACTCCTTTTCTTGGTTGATTAATTTGTTAAAGCAAAACATGCAATTCAAAAACAATTATTTACACTTATTATTATGCATAATCGAAAGAATAACCTGATTAAGGAGACAGATTAACCACCAGATGGATAGAACCTTAAAAACAATACCTGAAATGGGGCCAGAGTACAGAGGGTAGGGTGTTTGCCTTGCATGTGGCTGACCTGGGTTGGATTCATGGCAGCCCATATGGTCCCCTGAGAATTTCCAGGAGTAATTCCTGAGCATTGCCAGGTGTGACCTAAAGGGGAAAAAATACCTGAAGTAACAATAGAACTGGGGATCTTAACCGCATAGATTTGTAGAGGATGTTCCTCCAACCCTGCCTGTGTTCATCAATACAAAAGCTCTTCAATTATCAAATGGTTTGGGAATTTTAGTGGAGGCTTTATCATGTTGATAGCATCAATCATTATCTCAATATTTTATAACCTTCTTCCCAGATAAAGAAGGGAGGCATGGTTAACTGAAATTCCCAACCTTCAGATTAGAAAATGTCTTTTCTGATAATCAACCCTCTTTCAGGAGCCCAACCAAGTTGTTCTTATTATAACAGAAGACATTTATATCACTATGGAAATTCCGAGATTATTTGGGAGTCAGTTGTTAGGTAATAGAGTTTTATTAGTCTTGTGCATGAATTAGGGGCAATGATAAACATGTATTTTTCTACTATATATCAGAGTTGGGTTCCTTCCTTTTAGTTACTTTGCTTTTTTGGGGGGGGGGTCACACCAGCGATGCTCAGAGGTTACTCCTGGCTCTTCACTCAGGAATTACTCATGGTGGTGCTCGGGGTACCATAAGGGATGCCGGGGAATCGAACCCAAGCCCACGTGGGCTGGTCGCGTGCAAGGCAAACACCCTACCTGCTGGGCTATCGCTCCGGCCCTCCTTTTAGTTACTTTGAATGTTCTGCATAAGAGTAACTTATTGCTCTTATGTGTAAAGTGGCAATTGTTAGTTTATGTAAAATATGATATTAACATGTTTCACAATTAGCAAGAATGATTTCTGAAGTGCCATATCCATTTGCATTTTTATCACCACTGCATTACAGTTATTTCTCCACATCTTAACATGTGTTATCATGTCTTTTCAATTATAGTCATCCTTCACTTGATCAGTTGATCACTTGAATCCCATTGTTCATCAATTTGCTCCAGCGGGCACCAGTAACATTTCCATTGGACCCTATCACCTGCCAATGTAGCGCAATGGCATCTGGTTGATTCAGGAATACGAAGAGCCTAAAAACATTCCTTCAGGGTCTTGACAAGGAAGTCTGATCATCTTGTAGGTGGGTGGTCACGTGATCTTTTGACATCCCGTGTGATCCAGATGGTAATGGCTCTAGTTCAGCAGTTGTCTCCAAATCGCATTACATGTCCATCCCATCTGAAATTTGATGCCTTGGCAAACGAGACAGTGTCCCTGATTCTGGAATAGCGACAGAGGTCAGAACTTCGGGATTCCTTCTCTCACTTGAGTGAGGCATGATATTCCAAGCATAGCTCTTTCGATTCCTCTCTGGGAGACCCTAATAGCATTCTCATCCTGCTTTCGTAGAGCCCAGGTCTCTGAGGCGAATGTTAATGCAGGGAATGTTGGAGTCGAAGAGATGTGCCTGGAGCTGGAGGTTCTTTGTCATTTTTGCTATTTCTTCGATGCTTTTGAAGGCATCCCATGCCGCTTTCTTCCTCCTGCACAGCACAGGTTTTAGGTCGTTCATCATGTTGATTTCTCGACCTAGGTCCACATAACTACTGCATTCACAGATGTCTCTTCCATTGAGAGTGGGGCCTCCAGAACTAGTACATTTTTCATAAACATAGTTTTCTTTAGATTCAGCTGTAGACCTATCTTTCCACATTCTCGGTCGAAGTTAGTCAGCATTTGTGCCGCTTGGCTAATGTTTGGTGTTATTAGAACAAAGCAGAGGTGGTGTAGTTGCCGACCCTCTACCTGCAATCCCATTCCTTCCATTCTAATTGTCACATGATCTTGGTGAAATAGTATCACCCAGTCGAACCCCTCTTTTTGACATCAATTATCACTTCCTTGTAGAATGATGAGATTCTGGTGGTGAATCCATAATACAGCTCATGAAGGATCTTGATGTATTGGGTTTGAACAACCTGTTTGGCTAGGGCTTCGATGACCACTTCAGTCTCCACAGAATCAAAGGCTTTCTGCAAATCAATGAACGTGAGACAGAGTAGCATCTTGTACTCCCTACAAGCCTCAATGTGCTTCCGTTTCTGTATGGATAGGGTCGATTGTATTGAATCCTTTCCAGAAGCCTGCTGCTAGCATGGTTGTCCTTCAAATAGTGCTCTGCCAATCCTGTTCAGGATGATTAGTGTAAACAGCTTATAGATGACGGACAACAGGCAGATGGGGCGATAGTTGCCAGTGTCGTGAATGTCTCCCTTCTTGAACAGTAGAACTCTCCTGCTGGTTTTCCATTGGGAGGGCACCTTGCGTTTGGACAGGTAGCATGTGAAGAGCCTAGCTAGTGTATTAATGAGTACGGACGGGAGATTCTTCAGGTGTTCGGTCTGACTTTGTCTGGGCCTGGTGCTGTTCCCTTCTTTACCTAAGAAATGGCATGTCGGATTTCAGAAGGCAGAACGTTGGGAATGACATATCCATCCTGTGGAATTTGGTATGTGGGCAGGTGGATGTGGCTATCAAAGAGATCTGAGTAGAAGTCATGGATAATCTTCTCGAGTGCCTCTTTGGAAGATGTGATAGATCCATCAGCGCATCGAAGGGCAGTCATCTTGGTCTTATAGTTGGCAAAGGACAGGCGGGCAGTGCGAATGCTTTTCCCAGCTTCTACTGCATCTTCCAGTATTTCTGCTCTTCTGTCTTTGAGGTCTTCTTTTATAGCTTCTCTGCACTGCTTTGCAAGCTTGGATGTTAGCATTTTGTCTCCTGAGGCTCAGGCCTTGCCACATTGGTGAATGAGCTCAAGAGTTTCTGAAGACAAGCGTCCTTTTGTGTCTTTCTCTCTCTCGGCATTCTTCGCACAATCATGGAGGTGCTGAACGAGTCGGTTGTATTCTTCATCGATGTCGCCAATGATGGAATCTTCCCATGTTGTTGCAATGGTGCCAAAGAGTTCCCAGTTGGTGGTCGTTCTGGGAGTTCTCTTCTTAAACTTTGCAGCCTTTTCTCCCCATTGCGTGAAGTAGAATTTTGCACGAAGGAGATGGTGGTCTGATCCTGTTTGGAATTTGGGGATGACAGCAACATCAGTCAGACAAAACCGTCGATTGAAGATCATGTGGTCAATTTCATTGTGGAACTGTCTGCCAGGAGATTCCCATGTCCAACGTTTCGCTTCAGCCTTCTGGAACTGTGAGTTCCCATGAATGGTCTTGGTGGACATGATGAACTCAGATAGTCTCTCACCCTGTTTGTTCCATTCTAGTCCATGGGTCCCGATCATGGAGAACTCCGATGTAGAGTTCTTCAGCTGATCTTTTGGTGTTATCTTGGCATTAAAATCACTGACTATGATCTTGTAAAAGGTGTGATCTTTTTTTTTTGGACTCCTCCAGTTCCATGTAGAATTTCTCAATTTCATCTTCATTGTATGTAGATGTTGGTGCATAGACAGTGAAGATAGAAATTGCTGTCAGTGGGCCACATCTCTTCAAGTGTAATCGTCCTATCTGGTTTGTTAGGCTTTCAAATGAATCAATGTTGACGTCCATGTTCATGTTGACAAGGACACCAATGCCACCGACTCCCCCTTCGTGCCGCATGTTCCAAGGAATAATTCTTCTCTGGTGCCAAATACAGCGTAATGTGACTGACACCTCCTCGTCTCATCAGACCAATGATGTCGTACTTGATCTTTTGCACTTGCATCATCAGATCCTCGATATATGCTTTCGATGCCAGAGTATGTCATTGAAAGTATAGACAGTCATTTTAGTCCTTCTTCATTTTGGCAGCCTAGGTTGGCCGTGAAATTTTTTTCAGGCACTGTGGTTCACCTTACTTATTGCTGCCGTATTAAGGGCTCTTTCGGGTCAGGAAAATAAACATTTTTGTTACTGGTTTTGGCATATTGAACACGCATCAGACAGCTTGCCTGCTCTGTCGTGAGGGCACTACTCTCATTACCTTGTGGGGCTCTCTCAGAGGTGTGGGTAGAATATTCATGGTAATTTCGAGAAATATTCATGGTAATTTTCCTGTCACTAGGAGATTCCCATGTCCAACATTTTGCTACAGCCTTCTGGATCTGTGAGTTCTCATGAATGGTCTTGGTGGACATGATGAACTCAGATAGTCTCTCACCCTGTTTGTTCCATTATAGGCCATGGGTCCCAATGTGGAGTTCTTCAGCCAATCTTCTCGGTCCTATCTTGGTATTAAAATCACCGTCTATGATCTTGTAGAAGGTGTGAACTTTTTTATAGAACTCCTCCAGTTCCATGGAGAAATTCTGAGATGCAGATACACCCGGCAGAGCAGATACCAGCTTTCCGCATTGAACCCCCTGCATTCCATGGACCACGAGAGCGACTTCCGACCCGAGTCCACCATCCCGATAGAGCCTCAGAAGAACTCAGAGAAACCTCCACACCTTGCTGGCAGCAATCTTAACCATAAACACTCCACAGCTCATAAGATCTCCACCCAAGAGATTAAGCCAGTCTCCAGCCAGGCTTGTCAGAAACCCAGACTACAAGTACCCACCCTGCTGAGACCTGCCCTTCAGAGGAGAGTATTTCAAGCCCAGGAATGCTTGAGCCACAGAGGCAGATACACCCGGCAGTGCAGATATTAGCTTTCCCCCATTATGCGTCGCCAGCGGCTGCGCTATGATTTACCTCAAAATTACCATGAATATTCTACCCACCCCTCTGAGAGAGCCCGATTGTCATCCTAGAAGTGATTATTTTCTATCACAAAATTCTATCATGATTTTTAAATTTATGTTTTGATTATTAGTTTTCCAGATATGCAGAATGGGCTTTTATTACCAGAACCAGTGAGTTGCTAATTATGATAATAAATATTAGAGACAAATGCTCATCTGTAAATATTTAATATTAACTAACAAAATTCAGAACTACTACAAATAGCCTTCCTTTCATAGAAAATATACTAGATTATTTTATTAATTATTTCAAGTCAAGCCATAAGGTTTGTAATTGTCAAATATATACTTTCTTGAAAAGATAGCATTTGATGTTGGTTTGTAGATGAAAAGTGTTTACACAAAGCAAACAAGTACTCTCTCTCTTTTCCTTGATTTATCTGCCAATATAATTTTTTGGTATTTCTAAATCTTAATGCACACATTTTATGAATTTAGTATTTGTATTGGCGACAAATTCAGAATTGTAGTTGACAGGTACACCCGGCAGAGCAGAAACCAGCTTTCCCTGTTGAACCCCCTGCATTCCATGGACCATGAGAGCAACTTCTGCCCCGAGTCCACCATCCCGATGGAGCCTCGGAGGAGCCCAGAGAAACCCCCAAATCTTGCTGGCAGCGATCTTCACAATCCACATTCTGCAGCAGGTAAGATCTCCACCCAGCAGACTAATCCAGTATCCAGCCCGCAGATTAATCCAGTCTCCAGCCTGGCTTGTCAGAAACCCAGCCTACAAGGACCCACCACGCAGAGACCCGCCCTTCAGAGGAGAGTATTTCAAACGCAGGAATGCTTGAGCCCAAGACACAGGTACACCCGGCAGAGCAGAAACCAGCTTTCCCGTTGTGCGCGGCCGCAGCGGCAGCGCAATTTAACTCCAAATTACCGTAAATATTCTCCCCATCCTTCTGAGAGAGCCCTACAAAGTAATGAGAATATAGTGCCCGCATGGCAGAGCCTGGCAAGCTGTCCGATGCATGTTCGATATGCCAAATCCAGTAACAGAAATGTTTATTTTCCTGACCCCAAAAGAGCCCTTAATATGGCAGCAGTAAGAAAGGCAAACAAGCAGTGCCTGATAAAAATTTCATGGCCATCCTAGGCTGCCAAAACGAAGAAGGACTAAAATGACCGTCTGTACTTTCAATGCACGTACACTGGCATCAGAAGCATATATTGAGGATCTGATGCTGCAAGCGAAAAAAGATCAAGTACGACATCATTGGTCTGACCAAGACGAGGAGGCGCCAGTTGCATCATGCTTTATTTGACACCTGAGAAGAATTGTTCCTTGGAACATGCGACAAAAGAGGCATCGGTGGCTTTGGTGTCCTTGTCAACACGAACATGGCCGTAAACATTGATTAATTTGAATGCCTAACAAACAGAATAGGACGATTACACTTGAAGAGATGTGGCCCACTGCCAGCAATTTCTATCTTCATTGTCTACGCACCAACATCTACATACAAAGAAGATGAAATTGAGAAATTCTACATGGAATTGGAGGAGTTCTATAAAAAAGATCACACCTTCTACAAGATCATAGTCGGTGATTTTAATGCCAAGATAGACCAAGAACACCAAGGGTGTTCAAAGCCAATACATCAAGATCTTTCGTGAGCTGTATTACGGATTCACCACCAGGATCTCACCATTCTACAAGAAGTGATCATTAATGTCAAAAGAGGGGTTCGACAGGGTGATAGCATTTCACCAAAACTCTTCAGCGCCACCCTCGAGAACATCATGAGACAATTAGAATGGGAAGGAATGGGAGTGAAGATAGATGGTCGGCAACTACACCACCTCCGCTTCGCTGATGACATTGTTCTAATAACACCAAATATTAGCCAAGCGACACAAATGCTGGCTGACTTTGACCGAGAATGTGGAAAGATAGGTCTACAGCTGAATCTAAAGAAAACTATGTTCATGAAGAATGAACTAGTTCCAGAGGCCCCATTCACTCTCAATGGAACAAACATCTCTGAATGCAGCAGTTATGTGTACCTAGGTCGAGAAATCAACATGATGAACGACCTAAAACCTGAGCTGCGCAGGAGGAAGAGAGTGGCATGGAATGCCTTCAAAGGCATCAAAGAAATAGCTAAAAGGACAAAGAACCTCTGGCTCCGGGCACATCTCTTTGACTCCACTGTTCTCCCTGCATTAACATACGCCTCAGAGACCTGGGCCTTACGAAAGCAGGATGAGAATGCTTTTCTGGTCTCCCAGAGAGGAATCGAAAGAGCTATGCTTGGAATATCACGCCTCACTCAAGTGAGAGAAGGAATCCGGAGTTCTGACCTCCGTCGCTATTCCAGAATCAGGGACGCTGTCTCGTTTGCCAAGGCATCGAAAATCAGATGGGCTGGACATGTAATGCGATTTGGAGACAACCACTGGACTAGAGCCATTACCGACTGGATCCCACGGGATGTCAAAAGATCACGTGGCCGCCCACCTACAAGATGGTCAGACTTCCTTGTAAAGACCCTGAAGGAATGGTTTGAGGCTCTTCATATTCCTGAATCAACCAGATGCCATTGGGCTACTTTGGCACATGATAGGGTCCAATAGAAATGTTACTGGCGCCGCTGGAGCAAATCGATGTATAACGGGATTCAAGTTATTCAACTTGATCAAGTGATCAAGTTGTTTAACAGTATATGAAAGAATCAAGTTTATCTCTTTCTTTGAAGATGTAAAAAACTGCCCCAAATCCTACATGTCTGAAAGCCTGGGGACACCATTCTTCTGTCCTGCCCCATCATATCCCATCTCTAGGCCAGACATTCCCCCCATTTCACTTTAGTCCATCAGCTAAACTTAATACATTACTCCATTTCATCTCTTTCACCAGGTAAAGGCAGAATGTGACAGTCCTGTTTCCCAGACAGTACACCGTCTTATATCTTAGCTAACTCAACCAAGGAACTAGTGAGTTTTCAACAATATGATGCCATTGACAAAGGCTACAGAATTAAAATGAAATAAATGGGACTACATCAAACTAAAAGAGTTTCTGTATGACAAAAATTGGGATATAAAGAAAAAATAGTGGGTGAAAATCTTCACATGCAACACATCAGATAGAAGGTTAGTATACATGGTATATAAATTACTCACAAAGATCAATAAAAATCTAAAATCCCCATCACAAAATGGGGAGACGAAAGAAGCTGACATGTCTTTGAAGAAGGCTACCTCATGGCCAACAGGCTCATGAAAACAATTCTCATCATCATCTATTATTAGGGAAATTCAAATCAAGACAACAATGAGATATCATTTGACACCAATGAGAATGGCACATATTAAAAATATTGGGGCAATCTATTGTCAGGGATGTGGTGTTTTAAAAAGGAATTCTAATCCACTACAGGTGGGAATGTTACCTGGTCCAATCCCTATAGAAAGCTTATAGAAGGGTCTCAGTAAACTCATAATTGAGCTTCCATAGAGCCAGCAATTCCACTTTTGAATATCTAACTACAGGACAGAAAAATATTCATTCAAAATGATGTATAATATCAGGGCCGGAGCGATAGTCCAGCAGGTAGAGCATTAGCCTTGCATGTGGCCAGCCAATGCCGGTCCGGGTTTGATCCCAGACATCCCATGTGGTCCCTGAGCACCGCCAGGAGTGATTCCTGAGTGCAGAGCCAAGAGAAACCCCTGAGCATTGCTGGGTGTGACCCAAAAAAAAGCAAAAAAAAAGAATGATGTATAATATCAAAAGATGTATATCAATGGATGTATTATACATCAAAGGATGTATAATACAATCTAAGTGTATAACATCACTTAGATTGGTTTTAAGAATAACTGAATGGGGAAATGCCATGTTGTAAAGTGGTGTATGTGCACAGATCACCCTTGGTCCCAGACAACAGGGAGTAGAAGGAAAGAACTTAAGTGGCAGCAACAGAACTAAATATACAAACCAAAGAGTGAACAACAAATCATGAAACCCAAACCCTAACGACCAAACTTATAAAGCTGCCTGTCAAGAGGGCAGGCCAGGGGGGTGTTAGGTGGGTGAAGAGAGGGAACCTGGAAACATTGGTGGAGGGAAGTTGACACTGGTAGTGGGATCAGTGCTCAAACATTTTATATCAAAATCTCAACTATGAGTTACAAATCACAGTGCTTTGATGATTTTTAAAATAAAATTTAAAAGGTTAAAAACGGGGGCCGGAGCGATGCACAGTGGGTAGGGCTTTTACTTTGATTGCGGCCAATCCTGGTTCGATCCTCAGCAACCTATGTGTTCCCTCCGAGCACCGCCAGGAGTAATTCCTGAGTGCAGAGCCAGGAATAACCCCTGAGCATTGCTGGGTGTGACCCAAAAAGCAAAAATAAATAAATAAATAAATAAATAAATAAATAAATAAATAAAAAGGTAAAAAGGAGAATGTTTACAGTTTCTTCACAATAATCCATTATTTTTAGAAAGCTAATAGACCTAAATGAAAAAAACGTAGACTTTTATAGCACACAATTTAATACATCTATTATTTTTACTGAGTTTGAGAGTGGGTCACCTGGTGCTGTTCAGGGACTGTTGCTGGTTATGTGCTCAGGAGAGACCCCTGATGACGGTGCTTAGGGATCCATATGTACAGGGATATCAAACTAATGCCAAAACTGAGCTTTTGTAGATGGTGGAGTGTGATAGTGTGAGTGTTTACCAGGAATTTGGTGGAGGAAAGTGGACACTCCGGTGTTGGAACAATAAAAATATCAAACTCTAATTTGGGGCTGGAGCAACAGCACAGCGGGTAGGGTATTTGCCTTGCACATGGCCGACCCTAGTTCAGTTCCTGGCATCCCATATGTTCCCCTGCAGCATCACCAGGAGTAATTCCTGAGTGTAGAGCCAGGAATAACCACTGAACATTGCTGGGTGTGAGCCCAAGAAGCAAAAAAAAAAAAAAACCCTCTAACTAACAGGGTTAATTATAATTATTATTATTTATGATAATAAACATGGCACATCAATAAAGATGGAGAAAGAGTTCCCAAAAGTGGAATTATGGAATTTTTTGCACAACATACTAATTCAGATTTTTACTTTTTTATTTTTTAGGCCATCACACAGCTGCTCATGACTGAGTTTCAGTAATATACTAATTCAAGTGTGAAGCTATTTTTCATAACTGAAATTCACTGTGGTCAAGAAAATATTTTACGTTTCCTTAAATGATGCACAAAATTATATATGAAAATTATAAATTAAATCTGTGCTTAATTGAATTATTTTAATCTTTAATTAGCTCTTCGACTAGGGATTCCAAAAAATCACCACTACAGAAGCTATAACTAGTCTAAATTTTTGACACAATATTGAGAATTATTTTGTTTAATGACTACTATAAAGCACGCATTATGCCTATTCTCTAATATCTTCTTATAGGTTCTCTTGTTACTTCTATTAAGAAATGATAATAATTTAGATCAGACGTCTGTAAACAATGTCCTGCATAAATAAATTTCATTAAAATACAGACAGATTCAGGTATTTATAGATTGATTAGCTATGGTTTCTTTTGCACTATAATAAGATATTTGAGTGGTTGTGTTAAAACTCTGACTTGAAAAAGACTTTACCATATTTATGATTTTGTCTTTCATAAAAAAAAGTTCTACAAAATCCTAGTGCCAATTCTCATCTAGTTAAATAGTAAAATAAATGTTGTAGAAGCATCTGCTCAGTACACTTTTATCAATTTAAAACAAATGAGTATAGCTAAATGAATAATGAGTTAAAATTTTTTATTACGTAACATCATTAAATAACGCAGTAGTAAACTGCAGTCTAAGAATTCATTGGATTATTGACTATTAATAGATTTTGTCAGAATACATTACAATATATAAATTACATATTTAAGAAGAGTTAAACCATGTAACATCAGTCAAAATCAAGACATAATGAGATATATAATCTGTTATTGGTTTAATATTTACCATTTAATGATTTTACATCTCTATTAATATAGCAATTTTAAAACACATACACTGCCATTTTCCCAGTAATTAAGTGTGTATTTAGTTTAACGCATATTGACTTATGTAAGAAGAATTCAAATATTCAAAGTCCATTATTTACAACAATGAATTGTTTTAGTTATTTATCTTTCAATTATTTTCATTTTGTGGCCAGTGTTAGAAGAGCATTTTCAGGTTTAACCTTAAAGTGAGTTTAGAATCATTTAGAACCAAACATTGGCCACATAGTCTATGTTATAGAACAATATTTTTACATTGTCTTATTTTAAGAATATATAAATAAATTAATTTTAACTGCATTATAAAAAACTACAAATCATTATAACTCAGTTTAGAAAAAGTGTTCTTTCACTCTTCTTTGAGGCTATTTTTTATTTACTTATTCATTTATTTTTCTACTTATGCCATATTCAGAGGTGCTCAAAGCTTATTCCTTGCTCTGTAGTCAAAAGTCACTCCCAGAAGTGCTAGGAGACAACATATGATGAAAAGAATTAAGCAGGAGTTGGCTGTGTGCTAAGCCAGCACCTCTACCTCTGTACTGTCTTTCCAGCCTCCAAATATTTTCCTACTATTCTATATGTTTCTGAATATCATATAGAAAATATAGAAATTAATATTCAAATTTTAAAAATTCATTATTAATAATTTTAGGATATATAATTTTGTCTTATTGTATTTAGTTGAGGAAAATGCTCAGAATTGTATTAGAAGAGAAAAATCAGCACAACAGTTTATTAAAAGTTTGCTAAGTACCTGATACACTAGGTATTGTTTAGTACATTATAAAAAATACTATAAATATACTCAATTTTGCTAGACTTTGCCAATTTACAAGAAGTACTTTTATGTTTAGAAATTAAGGCAGAGAGGGGAGGAGGAGGAGGAGAGAGAGAGAGAGAGGAAGAAAGAGGAGGATGAGGAATAGGTGGTTGAGGAGGAGGTGGAGGAGAAAGAGAAGAGGAGGAGAGAAAGAAGAAGAAGGAGGAGGAGGAGGAGGAGGAGAAAAAGAAGAAGAAGGAGAAGGAGGAGGAGGAGGAGGAGATGACGGTGACGACGTTTAAAGAAGATGAAGAAGAAGAAGAAGAAGAAGAAGAAGAAGAAGAAGAAGAGGAGGAGAGGAGGAGGAGGAGGAGGAGGAGGAGGAGGAGGAGGGAGGAGGGGGTGGCAAAGGAGGAGGAGGAGGAGGAGAAGAAGAAGAAGGAGGAGAAGAAGATGAAGGAGGAGGAGGAGGAGGAAGAAGAGGAGGAGAGGAGGAGGAGGAGAAGAAGGAGAAGGAGAATAAGGAGAAGGAGAAGGAGAAGTAGGAGAAGGAGAAGGAGGGGATGGAGGAGGAGAAGGAGGACAAGGAGAAAGAAGGAGAAGGAGAAGAAGGAGGAGAAAGAAAAGGAGAAAAGTGCCTGCCATGAGACAGGTTGGCTGAGGGGGGGAGGAAATCTGGCGACTTTGATGGTGGAAAATGTGCATTGGTGGAGGGATGAGTGCTGGAATACTATATGAATGAAAACCATCATGAATATTTTTATAGTTATATATCTCACAGTGGAATATAAAAATAAATTAATTAAAAAAATTAAGGCTGGCCGAACTTAGAAAAAATTAACTCATCTCTACCAAGCTAGATTCTAAGAAATTGAGGTTCTACACACCTAGAAATCTATAACACTTACTGTAATTCAATCTACAGATTTACCAGTGTCAATAACTTGGGTAGCCCTGACATTAGCCCTCTCTGACCACCAATGTACTTGACCTTCATTTTAGGACAATTTCTTTATATAAAAAGTTTTGAGTCTGTGAAGATTCAGGTTTACAGAGGAGACCTGTCAAACCTGATGATATAATGACACAGATGGGTGCATGGGTCAACTCAGATCCAAATGTGAGTCTTGCAACTACAATTGTACATCAACATTCTTTGACCTACTAATCAGTAACTACTACCTTTAGCTTGTTATGATAGAATTATTTCTTGTTATTGAAAGGTTTTATATGTATTTATAACATAAAACTCATTGCTTTACCAACCTTTTATCCCCATACCAAACTACCAATATAGAAGGTAGATCTTAATACCAAGGGAACATCATTTTATTCCCCAAAAAACATAAAGGTATGCAAAGCCACCATATAAAAATCATAAGAGTCTTGGTCTCTGCTGAAAGAGTTGGGAAGATATTTTAGGGAAAAATATATATCCACTAAGAAATATACCAAATTATATACAGTGTCCCAAATTTTATTTAAATGTGCTGTATTATGTTGCATAATTATAGCAAACTCATTTATTAGCTCTAACATAATTCCTAGTTTTGAGAGAATTACATTGAAATTCATAAAACTGTTAGTCATTTGTTCACGGTTGCATTTTATGAGGTCAAGATTCTAACTTCTAAATATGTGAGTTAATGTGTTTGCTCATTTTATTATTTTGAAAATTATGAATATACATTTACATACCTTCATGCAATATATAAATACATATCTTGTCATTATTTCTAGGTGATTTAGGAATACTGAGTCAGTCTGCTCTCTCTCTTCTGGTTTCCCTGAGTGTTTAGTGTATGTAAAAGTGTGCTCTTAGCTGTGATTGCTTATTTGGAGTAAGGTGAAATATCAAATGGAAGTGGATTAGATTCCCCTTCAAGGAAGAAGAGAGCATATAAAACACAGAATGGATCATTACAAATCTCCTCAATTCCTCTGGCACTCTGTGCCGTAATTATAGTGTTGAAGCATTCAAGTTAATACATGAAAGCTTTTATCTGAAAGAATATTACCGATATATGTACATATATATGTACATATATATGTGTGTATATATATATATATATTCAAAAGTAGATGTTCAACAATTGATTTTTAACTAAGGAGCTTTTAAACACACAAATATGTAATACCAAGATTTCTTTTGCAATATTAATTTTGGCTAAAATTCAGTTTGTAAGAGAAAGTAAGCAAAAGTATATTTGTACAACTATACTATTTATAAAATAAATAAAATTAAGAAATACTTTAAATTACAAGGGAACTCTCATGTTATCAATAAGATTTGTAAAATGTCTTCAGTGAGTCCTTCACAACACAACACATAATTTTGAAGAGATTTTTATAACATCATGATGAACAAAAATAGCTACTTAGGAGGTGTATGTTAAATGTGTGCACATAGGTGGTATTTGTCATAATATTATGCCACATGTTTTTGAAAAGTACAGTGGTAGGCTTCATAGACCCTAGTCTTTGACAAGCTCAAAATCTAAGCATTCCAATGGATAATGGAATTCTCATGGACAAATAACATGAAACCCTTTTTCCTTTCAAATGTCAAGTAAGTAGACTCCATCACACAAAAAGCCAGTGAACTCTGGGTCAAAATTGGCAAGTGTGCTGTCAAATCTATTACAAGTTATCACCATTTTTCCCCTGTAGGCAGCTCTATAGCAATGAATATCCATTAATCTTTTGCCAATTCTTTCTCCTGGTGGTCTCCACCTTACCATGGATGCCATGACTATACAACCTTACATGAACAAACATGAATATATGAGGCTATGAATTCAATCCATAGCACAGAAAAGTTTACTTGCTTATTTTTGCAATACTGTGGATTAAATCCAAGTCATATGCATACATAGCCAACACTTAATCACTGAGTTACATCCTAACACATAGTTTACTAATTCTAGTATCTTATCAGTTAAGTATATCTATGCTGTCTGTATAGAACTTCCATTTCCATTAAATAAGATTGTGTATAATTAATAAATAATATTCTTATTAATCTATTTTATTGGCACAAAACTATGCCTAATACTACACAATAAAACTTCAGAAAACAAACTGAGTAGTTTAAGATGTTTACTTTAACGGCATTGTTATTCATTTTCATAGCGTTCAGGCATTTTTTTTCCATTTTCAGTTTATTTATTTTAGTTTATCTTTTTTTTAAATTTTTTTATTATACCACTGTGAGACATACAATTACAGAGGTGTTCATAATTGGTTCTTGGTAATACAGTATTCCAGCACCCATCCCTCCACTAGTGTCCCATTTCCACCACCAATGTACCCCATCCCCTCCCACCCACCCCCATGTTGCCTCAATAGCAGGTAGCCCCGCTTTCTTCTCTTTCTCTCTGTCTCTCCATCTCTCTCCCTCTTCTTTTACACATTGTGGCTAGCCAAGCAGATATTTAGATTTTATCACTTAAGTCTCTTTGTGTATATTCAATGGTGAATTTTAATCTGCCATTACCATTTCCCACACTTAGTAAAACACTGGTATTTATTTATATCCTATTAATGCATTCATTCTATATCTGTCCTTTTCCTTCTGACTAATTTCACTCAGCATGATCGTCTCCATGTCCATCCATTTGCAGGTAAATTTCATAATTTCATCTTTTCTGACAGCTGCATAGTGTTCCATAGTGTAGATGAACCACAGTTTCTTTAGCCAGTCCTCTGTTCTCAGGCATTTAGGTTGTTTCCAGATTCTAGCTATTGTGAATAGCGCAGAGATGAATAAAGAAATACAGATAATGTTTCTGCTATGTGTTTTTCGATCTCTCAGGTATATTCCCAGGAGTGCTATTGCTGGATCAAATGAGAGCTCAATATCTAGTTTTCAGAGGAATGCCCATATTGTTTTCCAAAAAGGGCTGGACCAGTTGGCACTCTCACCAACAGTGGATGAGAGTCCCTTTTTTCCCCCACATCCATGCCAGCACCGGTTGTTCTTGCTGTTTTGGATGTGTGCCAGTCTCTGTGGTGTGAGATGGTACCTCATTGTTGTTTTGATTTGCATCTCCCTGATGATTAAAGATGAAGAGCACTTTTTCATATGCCTTTTGGCCATTCAAATTTCTTCTTTTTTGGAAGCTTCTGTTCATTTCTTCTCCCCATTTTTGATGGGGTTGGCTGTTTTTTTCTTCTGAAATGCTACCAGTGCCTGATATATCCTGGATTTAACCCCTTGTCAGATGGGTATTGGGTGAATATTCTTTCCCACTCTGTGGACTGTCTTTGTATCTTGGTCACCATTTCTTTTCGTGCAGAAGCTTTTCAATTTTATATAATCCCATTTGTTTATCTTTGATTCCATTTTCTTGGTCAGTGGTGTGTCGTCTTTAAACAGGCATTTTTTTAAATAAGTTTATTCCTCCCCAAATGCAAACAGCCCCAAATTACAGCAAATTATGTAACAAATACTATATAGTTTATCCTGATAAAACTGATTATTTTTTTTTAAATATGTTTGCATAAAGATTTTGTATTTTATGTCACTTTAATAAATTGAAATTTTTTAAAAAATGCATAATTCAAAGCCAGGAGTTTAATCCATTTTATTTCATGTTAATTATAAAATATTAGAACATTTATTTGAAGATAAATTATATTATTTTAAATCATTCATAAATCATTGAAAAAATTTCTAAATTACTTTTAGTAAAAATTAGGCCATGAAATGTTAAATGGTTAAGTTTTCTTTACAGTCCCTCTTCTGAATTCTTTTAGTATTTAGCTAATCAAATATACTAGTAAAAAGTCATATTCCTTATTATTGATTTTGTTACAGGGAGGAAGAGATAACAGGCAGAAATTCACTAAATAAAACAAGACACCAGGTAAAACAACTGAAAAACAAACCTGAGTTAGAAATGCAATAGCAGGCGTAAATTGTACCCATAAAACTAGGAGTAAAGGATGGCAAAGCCCTGGAGAGGATAGTGGAGCTAATGGATCAGCAAAGTGAGGCGGTAGAGTTACTTGGTTATCTTTTACCACAAGATGGTATTACTGTAGGCAAAAGCAATCTGCAACTGTCAGTCAAAGATGTAACCTTCACTCTCACGTTTTGCAAATTATCAGGACCATATATCATCCTCATAACAGGCAGGCACACCCATAGATATGTATAAAAGTGGCATACCAGTTGAAAGGTTACTCCACTTTTTTAAAGTAAAAATACTATCTACTGAATTTATAAACAACAAAATATTGGACTTTTCCTTCTTTTTACAAATATTTTCCTCAATATAAATGTGAGATTGCTTATCTTTTAATCCATATCCATATTTATCTCTTTTTATGCCTTTATCCTTGTCTCCTCTTTGTTTCCTCTTTCTTTGCTTCCTTTTCCTGGAGTCTCCTAACAGAGAGCAGGATTAGACAGAGACAAAAAGGACACCCTTGCAATCTCATATAGCCAGGGCTCTGCAATTGGAGAATATAAATACATTGCATATATATGATATATATGCATCTACATATACACATGTGAATTATCCATATACATATTATACATTTACGGCCAACCCTCTTGGTGAGACTGAGGAACAACTGACTTTTCTCTTTCTAAAGTGTTTTTTATAAAGAACAGGTTGTCTCCTTATTACATAGTTCCTCCCAAGCAAAGCTACATTTTTCCAATTGTTGGAGGACAGGTTTAGCTAATCTGGGAGCTTTGTTGTTTTGCCCACTCACAGCTTAATCTATTTAAGGCATTCCAATGAGACTTCTCTTCTATATAAACACTGCTAGAGGGTGTGGCAGTTACAGAAGTCACCTTGACTGAATAACTTCTGACTTATACATCTACCAAGATGTCGATGTTTCTAGATTGGGCACAGCTCCACTTTTATACCCACTGCACCCAACGTGGGACAGTTAGAATTTACCAAGAGACTACCATACTGGCTAAGTTGAGACAATAGGAAGACTATAGGAAGGATAATACTAGTTTGCTTTAAGCAGGCGAGTATGACCCTTTCACACACGAGAAATAGATACTCAGAATCACCCTGGTGCAGATAATAATAAGAAGGACCTTGTGGGTACCATCTAGATTACAAGAAGCTCATGAAGTTAAGATGTATT
Organism: Cryptotis parvus; assembly: GCA_021461705.1. Taxonomy (NCBI): domain Eukaryota; kingdom Metazoa; phylum Chordata; class Mammalia; order Eulipotyphla; family Soricidae; genus Cryptotis; species Cryptotis parvus. The sequence continues at coordinate 154,586 of JAJIBD010002328.1, forward strand.
ACTTTATACCAGCCCCTCTCTCTCCAGTATTTTACATAAGAGATAATCTTGGGATTAGTCCTTGGTATAACTTTTGTTTATACCTGCAATAGGGTGTGGCACTGCTCTTCTACACTCTGTTTAGGGTTCTTTGTTGACATGACCCTCCCTGTCACAAATCAGATTACTTTGGTGTACATAAGGGGACTGACTTGAGGCCCCTTCACCTTTCCCCCTTTGGGCTTTTTAGATTTTAGCTTTTTGGCTCCTGTGGCTTTTGGCTCCCTCGGCCTTTTGCTTTGCTTTTGGCTTTTGGCTTTTTGCTCTTTGGCCTTTTGCTCCTTCTTCTAGGTAGGACTCAGCTCGGGTGAGATCCTCTCTCTTTGGTGGGAGACTTAGGCTCTTTTGTATGGACTAAGTTCGGACCATACAATGGTCCGAATAATGCCAAGACAGGAGCAAAAAGATCGGCTGAAGAACCTCACATCGGGACCCATGGCCTAGAATGGAACGAACAGGGTGAGAGACTATATGAGTTCATCATGTCCACCAAGACCATTCATGGGAACTCACAGTTCCAGAAGGCTGAAGCGAAAGCGTTGGACATGGGAATCTCCTGGCAGACAGTTCCACAATGAAATTGACCACATCATCTTCAATCGACGGTTTTGTCTGACCAATGTAGCTGTCGTTCCCAAATTCTACACAGGATCAGACCACCGTCTCCTTCGTGCAAAATTCTACTTCCCGAAACGAGGAGAAAAGGCTGCAAATTATAAGAAGAGAACTCCCAGAACGACCACGCACTGGGAACTCTTTGGCACCATTGCAGCAACATGGGAAGACACCATCATTGGCGACATCGATGAAGAATGCAATAGACTGGTTCAGCACCTCCATGATTGTGCGAAGAATGCTGAGAGAGAGAAAGACACAAAAGGGCGGCTTGTCTTCAGAAACTCTTGAGCTCATTTGCGAGCCTCAGGAGACCAAATGCTAACGTCCAAGCTTGCTAAAGCGGTGCACAGAAGCGATAAAAGAGGACCTCAAAGACAGAAGAGCAGAAATACTGGAAGATGCAGCAGAAGAAAGGAAAAAGCATTCGCACTGCCCGCCTGTCCTTTGCCAACTATAAGACCAAGATGACTGCCCTCCGACGCCCTGATGGATCTATCACATCTTCCAGAAAGGCAATGGAGAATATTATCCAGGACTTCTACTCAAATATCTTTGATAGCCACATCCACCTGCCCACATACCAAATTCCACAGGATATGTCATTCCCAACGTTCTCCCTTCTGAAATCCGACATGCCATCTCGTCAGTAAACAAGGGAACAGCACCAGCCCCAGACAAAGTCAGACCGAACACCTGAAGAATCTGGCGTCGGCACTCATCAATACACTAGCTCGGCTCTTCACACGCTCCCTGTCCAAATGCAAGGTGCCCTCCCAATGGAAAACAAGCAGGACAGTTCTACTGTTCAAGAAGGGAGACATTCACGACATCAGCAACTATCGCCCCATCTGCCTGTTGTCTGTCATCTACAAGCTGTTTACACGAGTCATCCTGAACAGGATTGGCAGAACACTAGATGAAGGACAACCATACGAGCAAGCAGGCTTCGGGAAAGGATTCAGCACACTCGACCATATCCACACAGTAACCAAGCTCATTGAGGTTTGTAGGGAGTACAAGATGCCGCTCTGTCTCACGTTCATTGATTTACAGAAAGCCTTTGATTCTGTGGAGACTGAAGCAGTCATCAAAGCCCCTAGTCAAACAGGGTGTTCAAACCCAATACATCAAGATCCTTTGTGAGCTGTATTACGGATTTGCCACCAGGATCTCACCATTCTATAAGAAGTGATCATTAACGTGAAAAGAGGGGTTGGACAGGGTGATACCATTTCACCAAAACTCTTCAGTGCCACCCTCGAGAACATCATGCAACAATTAGAATGGGAAGGAATGGGAGTGAAGATAGATGGTCGGCAACTACACCACCTCTGCTTCTCTGATGACATTGTTCTAATAACACCAAACATTAGCCAAGAGGCACAAATACTGGCTGACTTTGACCGAGAATGTGGAAAGATAGGTCTATAGCTGAATCTAAAGAAAACAATGTTTATGAAGAATGAACTAGTTCCAGAGGCCCCATTCACTCTCAATGGAACAAACATCTCTGAATGCAGCAGTTATGTGTACCTAAGTCGAGAAATCAACATGATGAATGACCTAAAACCTGAGCTGCGCAGGAGGAAGAGAGCGGCATGGAATGCCTTCAAAGGCATTGAAGAAATAGCTAAAAGGACAAAGAACCTCCGGCTCCGGGCACATCTCTTTGAGTCCACCGTTCTCCCTGCATTAACATACGCCTCAGAGACCTGGGCCCTACGAAAAGCAGGATGAGAATGCTATTCTGGTCTCCCAGAGAGGAATTGAAAGAGCTATGCTTGGAATATCACGCCTCACTCAAGTGAGAGAAGGAATTCGGAGTTCTGACCTCCGTCGCTATTCCAGAATCAGGGACGCTGTCTCGTTTGCCAAGGCATCAAAAATCAGATGGGCTGGACATGTAATGCTATTTGGAGACAACCGCTGGACTAGAGCCATTACCGACTGGATCCCACGGGATGTCAAAGATCAAGTGGCCACCCACACTACAAGATGGACAGACTTCCTTGTAAAGACCCTGAAGGAACGGTTTTGGGGCTCTTCATATTCCTGAATCAACCAGAAGCCATTGGGCTACATTGGCACGTGATAGGGGTCCAATGGAAATGTTACTGGCGCCCGCTCGAGCAAATTGATGAATAACTGGATTCAAGTGATCAAGTGATCAAGAAGTTCGGACCAGAGCTAAAGTTTGTTCATTATATTGGAAGCTGTGGAAGAGCTTTTGTACTATTAAAAGCCTTTTTGGAGCGGCACGGATTCCTGAGTTTTCATCTGTTCTC